>VNJR01003006.1:0-59133 GCA_008042585.1 Drosophila punjabiensis | reverse complement strand
AAATGACACACGCAGGCTTAATTAGCGACCACAACAATCAATTATGAGACCCACATACTCGCAGCATCTCGTCCCACTGTAACGAGCGAAAGAGGTGGATATATAGATGTAGAAAGAGGAGGTAAAGAGAGTGTAAAGAGCTACCGGCAAAAAATACAAAAAATTAAAATTGAAAAGCAAACTTAAATAAGCACGTGGTGGAGTTAAGTGCATTGTTGTTGTTGTTGCTGCCTGTTAAGCGGAGCTCTCAGCGGTTTTCCATGCCAGTTTGTTTTGAATTGCAGTACAGGCTCAAGTGCGCCGGGTCACTCGAACACACACTTGCACACACACAACACACACAGCACACTCTTATCACTTGTTTTTGTTGCCTTTGCGGTCTGCTGCTGCCCAGCGGCAAAAGTGTCAACAGATGATGAAAAATGCGCCACTTGAGAGCGAGCCAAGATGAGGCTGAAACTGAAACATAATACAGTTACAGATACAAAATTAAGTAGTTTTATTTTTGCGATTTCAATTAAAATTGATACAATATAAGATATATTTTATTGTTTCATATTGAACATTATCTATTTTAAAAAGTGTATAGTTATCAATTATAAATTTACATTGAATTAATATTTAAAATATTTTCTTGAATGCTTTTGTGCTAATTTTGATAATAAATTATTTAATAAAAAATTTAATTGATATAATAAAAAAAATCATTTACTGCAAACATTTTATGGGTCTCATATTTTTATAGCCATATTAACATGTTTTTGTGTACAGAAATATTTCAAGAATGGGTTTTTTATTTACAAATCAGTTAGATAATATTTATTTTCTTTCTTAATTCTTTTTTATTTATAATACGAATATAAGTATATGATTTAGTATAATTTATTTTATCTATGCTTAATTTTTAAATAAATAAACATACTACTATGTGTACTTTTTTATTGAACATTATATGTATATCTAAAAAGGTTCATGCACATTGCATATCGGAAACTAGAATATTTTATTGCATACTTCTGAGAACATTTTAAATTGATATTAAATCGTATTTATTTAAAATGGATTAGTATAAAGATTTATTACAATGAACATATTCTAATACAGTTCTTAACTTTTTAATTGGTTATTATGTACCCCAAAATCATTAAAATTTCTCTTTATTCACAAATCAAAAATATATATCCCATTTCTCTTAATTTCTCTTAATCGATTCCATATTATTCTCTGTGGATTAAAGGTTGAATATGTAAATTTGTTCTACACCACACCCATAAAATTAGTTAAACTACAGAATTTTGTGTAATTTTTTCAAGTGTCTAAATTTTTTTGTACCCTTCTTTTCTGTTTTACAATTTGATGTATTGGCAGGAGCAGTGACAGCGAAAAGGGCAGTCCAGATTGCTGCAGAGTCCCTAAAGAAGAGTATATAGTATGGATTGTGTGTTTGTTTTTGTGGTTGGAAAAAGGAAGGTGAACGGCGTGTGAAGTTGTGACACTGACAGTTCCATGGATTTGTTATTTTTTCGTGTAATTTTTTTTTCTTATTGTTGGAAAAACTCATTGTAAGTGACACTTGTCAGGGGGGCTTGGATGGTATTCAAACATTTTCGGCTGCTCATTTACGCCCCCAACCAGGAATTTGCCGCACAGATCAATCACAAGACCTAAGCCCATGTCTTACCCCACTCAGCTGCCCCCCATTCCCTTGCCCTTCCCCCCCACTCCATAGGAAATCCACCCCCAACGGTAAAATGCTGCGTTAATTGACAGTTGACGCTGTCGTCAACGCTGCCGGCGTCGCTGTCGGCGTCGTCATCGTTGCCTGACAGTAAATTGAAAAATTGTTGAGATTTCTCAAAATAACGCAAATGTAAAATATCTTAGAAATTACAAACAACGAAAAGCAATCAAGAAAGCAAAAGATACACTGAAAGATATAGATATTGATTTTATTGAGATTAGTTTTTGTTTTTATCAACATTTTAAAGGGGTAAGAAAATACAAGACAAAAAAAAACAGTTTATTTCTTTTTTTTAATAATTTTGTATTAATTTTTAAATAAGTCTTTTATACGTAGTACCTATAAAACTATTTATTTTTATTTATTTCAATATTTCAAAACATATCAATCAAAGTACATATTAAAAATTAATTTGTTTATTTAAGTTTTATCTGAAATAACTATAATAAATAAATAGGAAAATAATATAATATTATAATTTTTTGGTTAATCAGAACAATAATTTTGGCAGATATATAATAGCTTTAAAAATGGTTAAATAGATATTTTTTAATTTTTTAATTATATATTTAAATTATAATATCTTACATATATATTTTTTTCTATATCTCTCTGAGTTTGGCGGCTGATTCTTATTTCTTTCTTCCTAAGACTTAAAAATTAATGCTTTAAAGTTAGACTAATTTTTCAGATACATATATATTTCAAATATAATATAAAATCAACCATATTTATTCTCTGTGCAGATGTCTCTTGCCCAGCTTCTAATTCTCTATCTCTCTCTGATTTGTATTTATTTGTTCTTTGGCTCGGGCAAAAATAAATTAAACTTTTACGAAAATGCTCGGTTCAAGGTGAGTCTATATGAGTGTGTAGTATAAATAATTTATGTGGCCATAGTTTCTGTACCTCATCAGCACCACCCCTCCCCCTCCAATCTTTACTTCGTCCCCCAGCCCCCGTACACACGCCTTTTGTCTGCGAACGTCACACGCAAAATTTTAATTGAATTTACATTCTCATCGAAGGCATAGGAGAAAAAGAAGAAGACGCCATGAAAATAAAGAAATATTCCTATCTGTTTGTTAGTTGATAAGAAGGAAAAGGAGAAGGTGTGAGGAAAATACGAAGAAAAAAACTAATTCAATTAACAGTTGGCCAATAAAAACGGAAAACGATTGCCCATTTAACTGGACAAGAGGGCGGGCGGGGAGGTGAATTGAAATAGTGTTCAATAAAATAGAATTGCTCAATCAAAATGGTTACCTAGGTAGCATTATATTCTTCTTTTTATTTTTGGTTGGCCTTTAAGGCTCCTTTTGCATAATAGTTCATACCTATTGTTATGGGGATTTTAAAGGTATATTCGAGTTAGAATATGTTTAGAGAATATAAGGATTTTTGGGAAGGAAATGGAACATTAAAGAAATAGAGTAATCTTGTAGAAAATATAGAGAAAAATATCATCAATTTTTTAATGATATATTAACATATTATTAAAATATCATACATGTTTTTATTTATAATTTTGTTTGTGTTGTTATAATATAAAATAAATATATATCCAAATAAAGCATAAATATTATTATTTGAGCCTTAAAATATAAAAAATATTCATGCATTCATTCCCTTCAGTATATACGATTTTATTAATTTAAAACCTCTATTTTTATGATGAGTTAAAAATATTTAAAATATTTCGAAGTTTATTTAATAAAATGATCAAAGTATCCTTTTAAGATTAAAATAATTAAAGCTTAATTATAATTATTTAAGTCTAAATATATAAAATATATCTAAACCATTAGTATATTTCCGTTTTTTTTTATTAATTTAAAAACCACTTTTCTGATTAAGAGCTTAAAATATTTTATTTATTTTGTCTTTTATTTAATAAAATGATCAAAAGACCCTTAATCAATTAACTTTAATTACCTTAAATAAAGTTGAAGTATTATTATTTGAGTCTAAGTATTTAAAATATATCCAAAACTTTCAGTATAAATGATTTTATTAATAAAAAACCTTTTTTTTTAGAATCAGTTCAAAATATTAAATATATTTCTTATTTAATTTTACAAAATTATCAAAATTATCATAAATTTGAGTGAGAAATATTTATTAAAATTAGCGTCTTTTTCTCCTAAAAATACACTTTCTATGTAAATTCCCATAAATCAAGTTTATTTTAAGTTTTATTACATTTTCCTAATTTTTTCTCGCATGACCAATTGATTTGCACTGTAAAAAACTGACTTTTTATGGGATTACTAAATAATCTGGAACTTTTGATTGTGTTAATTAGAGAGTTTCGTGGATTTTAACATGATAAATTTGTATTATAATGCCAAAGGGGGGTATCTTAAAGTCCGAAAACCGAAAACTAAAGAGGCTCTTAAGTTCGAAGGTTTTTCATGGGAGTCCCAGAACCAAGTGCGTGAGCTGCCACTTAGGGCATTTCCTGCCCCACAGTTTCCCAAGTGTTTCTCCCTTTTGGACAACAAAAAAATGAAACTCATAGATACACATACGTGTGCACACGAAACCGACAGTTTATAAATGATCATGCGTGGGTGTGTGTGTGCGTTAAACAGTAGGTCGCTGGGTGGCAGGAGCTTGTGGGTGGTGCCAGTGTGGGCGGTGGGTGGTGGGTGGGTGGCAAAATCGTGCATGCTTTGTTTGTTTTGCTTTTGTTGCTGCCGTCACGTGGCCCCTGCTTCCTCATCATCTATTCTTTTTCTACTTTTTTGATTTTTTTTTGTTGCTTTTTCTATTATTTTTTGTGTTTTGGCATTGAAGCTTCTGTGAGTTTGTTGATTCCTTTCTTCTTTTTTCCTTGTTTGCACTTTTTGTTATTTCAGTGCAGTGGAAATTATCAATATTTTTGTTGCTGTTAGTTGGAAAAATGTTTGACTTCATTTAAAGGAAGGAGAAGGGGAAAAAAAATGAAAATTTTCTGTCCGTCTGTTTGTTTTTTTGTTGATTTTTTTCTGGAGGAGTGCTTAAATGGTTGAGAAAAGTGGAAAAGGGGAAGGGAAGACCTAGAAAAACTTGAAGATTTCGTGACATTTTAGGTTGCTCTATTAATCATATGGAGGTTGAGGGAAATACTCTTTGAAGTCGTCTCAAGTGTGGGGAGGGTTAAGCAATGGTTTAATATAGAGATATTTTTGGAGTATAGGTTTCTTTCTTAGGTAATTAGAAGTTTAAAGAGATTAAAGTCTTAAAGTTTATGCTTGAAAGTATAATTTAAGAATGAAAGAATTTAGTTTATTTATTGTTTAATGAAGAAACTTTATAAATAAAGGTTAATATTAAAATATTCCTTATAAAATCACTATCGTTCTTAAGCATATAATTCCGTAAAGTGCGGTTAGCTACAATATTTATCTCATCTTAAGAATTTTAACTCAAAACAAAATATTTTACTAGAAGTTTCTATACCTATTTTATTTAATAAAATTCCTCACCTTATAAAATGCTCTTACTTCAAGTTAAATATATATATTTATCCATATATAATAGCTACTTAATCATATACCACCTGCTACTGTTGACTTCCCCCTTTTTTTATTACTTTTTTTTGTTACTTGTTACCCCTTTTAACAACAATTGTCGGGCACAAGTTAACTCCATCATAATTAATTCTATTCATCGGCCTGTGTAGCCATGCATCTAGAGATCTATTCAAGCGAAGATAGATCGAAGTGTGCAAACAGATCGACAATCATTGCATAGATTTTAAACCGTTGAGAAAAGTGCTAACAAAGGAAAAAACTTGAAAAATATTCTCGTAGTTTGGTGTTATTAATTCATTTGCGTGCTGCTAATGAATTGCCTCAGTCGAGTGTATCCAGCAGATGCCACATGTATTCAAAAAGTAGTGCAGTGTATCTTTATTTTTAAGGGAGTGTGCTCTCTCTGCTCTGCTTTGGAGACATTCCAAGTTTACTCAAAGAAATTTTGGACCCACAGGGGAAGTAAGAAAATAAGAAAAAAGGGCCTCTAAGTAGAGGGCTATCCCCTGTCTATGAACCAGTAGCTATGCTATATCCCCCATGGCTTCCCCTAATCTTCTCGAAAGATCAACAAAGAGCACACGTACTAATTCCGTCATTCATTTGTACGTTAATTTGTACAACTTGTCGTCGTTTGCGCCGTCGTCCGTCGTTCGTTTTTCGTTTTGGTTTCGTTCGGTTTCGTTTCGTTTCGTATAAATGTGCGAGATTTCAAATAGAGCAAAATGTAGTTCAGATCTCTAAGGTATATACAAACAGATATAGGTACATACATATGTATATGCAGCTAGCCAGCTAGCTGATAATGGGTAATCTCCATCCGAGTGTTAGCGTGTGTTAGAGAAACAAACAGAGGCTATATTGGTGTAGGAATGCTCTGCTACATATCCCACAGATCGCTAAACATGATGATCTTCACCGGAGATGTTGTATCTATGACAGGTCCCTGCTAATGTCCACTAATTAAACGAATTTCAGTTTGTATTTTCCTATGGATTTTCGATTTCTGATGGTGCACTTTAGAGGGCAGAAAACTTTAACTCAACTTCTTGTTTGGTAGTTGATGTATGCCCAAGGCCGATCACCGATGGATTTTGATAAGGAACTCGTCGTGTGTACCTACCTACATATAAGCATATGAAATTCTTCGGACCCTGCGTGTGTTTGCTCGGTGATATGTGCAGCAGTGTCCCGATAAGGTGAGCCATATTTGCCAGCAACCGGCGGAGGAGAACCTAAAAATCCGAAATCCATTTTTCGCTGCCTGCGACATTTCAGAAAATGCCAAAGCAAATACATTTTTTGTATAGGTACAGAGGCGCATGGATACATTGTACACTGGGGAAAATAAACAGACCATGATGATGATATTTTCATAATAATAAAACGGACATAATATAAACATATTATTTTATAAATAATTATATTATTTGGACAAAAATATAGAGTATTCGAGTGTATATTATCAGAAAAATCTTGTACATTTTTGCTTTTGCTTTATTTTAATTTACAAAGTTATTTTTTAAGAAGTATTTCTGATTACTGATTAATAAGTCATTTTTAAAAAGATTTTATACGGGACATATAAAATATCTCATATATATTGTGGGAGAAAATCTGTAGGTCACTGTTCAAATATAATAAATAAATAAGGATTATAAATACATGATTAATAGAGTATAGAGTATAAATCAGTCTTAAATTCTTCTTTATTTTTCCTCCCTGCATATTCAATTTAGGTATATATGCAGCGATATATATAGAGGTGTCCGACGTTGGTTCCTTGACAAGCTGACATCTCGTGATGGGCAACATTGTTGGAACTATCTAAACCAAGGAGAGTCATATTTTTCGGTTCGAAAATGCGTTCACCCACACTTTCAGCTACATTTTTGGCGCTTTGTCTGTCTTTTGTTGCACTCGAAAATATACGTATGGTGGACCCTTGGGTCAGACAGGGGGTGTTTTTTCCGAAAGGGGGGTCAACCGAGTCGCCTCGGCATAATTTATGGCGCTCGAACACGTTTCGCAGAGGGACTCTGAATGGGAATGACGTTTCCGCCTTGTAGCCACAGCCAGAAGCTACAAACTAGAAGACACATCCATCCATCCATCCAATATATATATTTGTGCGACGAGTTATTTGTCGGATTTCGGTTTTGGATTCGGATTCGGATTTTCTCCTGCCACCGCTTCCTAGTTCTTCTTCATGTCACATGATGACAGGCGACAGTTTTTCTGTGTTCGTTCTATTTCGTTCGAAGAAATTTAGTTTTTCGGGTTTCTTAAATTTTAATATATTTATATTTCCCCCGTTCTGTTCTATGGCATTTCTGGGCTCTGACTCACCGCCAAAATGGCCAAAATAGTACACATAGAATCCCCTTGGCTTAGTGTACAGTCAAATTCGGTTAAATTATATTGATACGAAGCGCTTTGTAGTTGATCTCAGTTGTTGATCTCATCGAAGGTTGTCCATCGGTGGAACTATATTAGTTCGTTAGCATCAATGAAGGTCAGCGGGAAACTTTTTGGGCAGCTGAAGGGGCGAACAATGTCGTGATCAGGGTTAAAGTAAACAATCTGTTTCAGTTGATTGTGTAGAAATTATAATACATTAATAGTGGAAGCAAATATTAATATTTAATAGCGAAACAAATATTTAATAATTCGTTGAAATATAAAACACAAATTAATTGCTTAATTAAAATGTAAATAATGCTTCCTACAAATATTTTAAAGTAGCTTTTAGCTATGTTCAGTTTTAAATAAATAAATATATTCTTTGCTTTTTTCTCTTATTCAAACAAAAAAATTAAAGCAATTAAATATCAAAAACTCCTTATAGCTTCATAAATTCAAATTAATAAATAAAATGTAAAGGTAAATATTCCTACACATATTTTTGGGTATATTTAAGGAGGTTTAAAAGAAACAATATATTGCAAGGAAGAAGGGTAATATTTTTATTAATATATTGATTTTTATACACCTTATTTCTATAAAATTAATATTTACGTTAGAAAAAAATACTTCTTTTTTATATTTAATACAAAGATAAGTCAATGCGTTTAAGTATCTATATATAAAAAGTATCTTATAAAAATATTAATATTTTAAATATAAATTGTTACTTACTGCAAATAATGTCAATAAAAAACTATTTGAAATAGGCTCGATGACGATCAGTTTTCGTATTTTAATTATTTTGTTTACTCGCGACAATTAATTGAGTGTGAACCTTATCAGCGCAGATACTTTTTTGTTTCGTTCTAATCGGAATAAAACATGAGGTCCAACTGGTGCCGGTTGCCACCTGGGATGAATTTTGTTATTCATTATTATTATTCATTTTTTTTGTGAAGACAAATTTCAAGCCTCCAAAAATGTCTAAAGTGCAAAAAGTTCTATAGTCTCTAGAGTTCGCTCTATTCGTTATTCTTGATTCTACAATTTCGTGTTTATTTATACAAATTACAGAAAAGAAATAAAAGGCAGAAACAGCTACAACAAACTAACAAAAATTTCCACACATTAAAAAGGTTTTCATAGCTATGAAATCAACTCACGTGAGCGCTGCTGCAGTCGACGTCGCTGTTAGAAATAATAACAAAAAAACAGAAAAAAAATAGCAAAAAAAAAAAAGCAAAACCGAAATAGTGAAAAATAAAGAAACTGGCAGATAAATCAGAGAGGGAGAGCGAAAGACAGAACCTAAAAACATTGAAATGAACGCTATAGTTGCCGCAGTGCCAAATACAGGCGAAAGAAACAGATACAGATACAGCTACAGCTACACTGGCAGATACATCTACGGATACTCGTACAACCACAAACGTCAGCGTTTTGGTTCCATTGACGTAATAGCCAAGCAGAGAGCAAAAAAAAAAAACAAAAATAAAAAACACCGACTTTTGCATGAGTAAATTGAAATGAAGCAAAATAAATAAAAATTGGCCGGCTAGCGATCTCTCAGATACTCAGATACTTCTAAGCGAGAGATACTTGTGCTGAGAGAGCCAGAGAGCGCGAGCCATGTGAACTTTGAGACGCAGTGGAAAATGCCAAAAGTTTGGCGCGAGTATGAGTGAGAGAGAGAGGCCAAGCGATTAGACCGCAATTAGAGGCATTAGAAAGGGAGGGGGCCATTTAGAGAGCATGAGAGAGCGGCAAGCAAGCTTTACTTTAAGTTTAGGTTTAAGCTTAAGCTTCTCAAGTTTATCTCTCCGATTAAAACTTAAATTTGCAAACAAAGCATTGTAACTGGATATTAGTTCATGGGAATAAATTTTATTTAAAGAAAAAAATTAAACTTATCTTAAATAAATTGCTAAAACAGGTTGGGAATTATAAGGGTACAAAATAATTTAGAAGTTAGTGGAACTTTTTAAAATAAAATTACCACAAATTGATTGATCATTTAATAAGCTTATAAAATCAAACTGGCTTTTGTTGGATATTTAACAGGATTTTTAGGCCCAAAGAAATTAATAATATATAAAAAATGTTTTTTTTTTTGCAACTCTATGAGGTTTCAATATTTAAATAATTTTCTTTAGCCCTTTTTTTTTTGTTTTCAACAATTGTTTTTTTTTTTTTGAGTTGCGCGCGCCGTTAGCCAAAAATAAAAATCCCAACACGCGGGAGAGAAGCCGCTGCAAGAGAGAGCCAGCGTGCGAGAGAGCGGTGTATCTCAATCCGTGCACACCGTGTATCTGTATCGGCATTTGTATCTGTGAGTTCGCCCTTAGCCGCTCTCTGTAGCTCGCGCTCTCGGACTCTCTCGCGGGCAGCGTGTTTCTACACTTTGCAAGCGTGTGCCAGTCAGAAGTTAGTTGAACATTCAGCGCCACAAAAGCCACGCTAAAAACATAACAAATAAAAAATTCAAAATTCCATAAAAAATTAATTTTGTTTAAACCCAAAAATTGGCCATATTATTTGAGCAATTAAA
Source organism: Drosophila punjabiensis (assembly GCA_008042585.1). NCBI lineage: Eukaryota > Metazoa > Arthropoda > Insecta > Diptera > Drosophilidae > Drosophila > Drosophila punjabiensis. The sequence continues at coordinate 48,920 of VNJR01003006.1, read as the reverse complement.
AGAACAAAAAGCAAAGCAAAACTAATATAATGAGAGCTTTACCGAGAGCTAAAGTTCAAAGAAGACCAACCGAAAAGCACGTGTCACTGCTGAGCAGTTGAAACCGAGAAAATCCAGCAAAAGTGAAAAATAAATGTGAAACTCTCAACAGAATTAAAATTAAGAAATAAAAATCACAAAAATTAGCGCGTGTTTGTAGGTTTGTCTGCGTGGAAACATAGAAATATATATTTATATACGTACATATATCTTTGTGGGTCCCTGTGTGTGATTATTAGGCGTGAGTGTGTGCGTGAGTGTAATGTTCAAGTTTTGTTCATAGTGCAAAAAGCAGTGTAAAACAAACAGAAACAACAATCAGCTGACTTGCGCGCACTCTCTCTCCCCATCTCTCTTTCACTCTCGTGCTCGGTCTCTCTCTCCTGCACTCTCTAGTCTCCATACTAGCGGGAAATGCACCGCCGAGTGCAACGGTGAATAAGAAAGCTTCGTCGTGTAGAGTTGGCCCCACTTCCGCATCCTCCTCGCTGTACGTGTATTTCTTTCGGCGACCTTTCGAACTTCGAATTCGGCATTGGTAGTGGTAGTGGTGCCTGTATAGGCGCTTGTCACATGCGCGCTACGTCGACAGCGACGCCGGCAGCGTTGGGCACGAAGGCACAAAGACACGCCGACACCCACACAACGCAGCGCACGAACGGAGCCGAGGCGAGGCGAGTAGCCGAGCAGCGCGCAGTCATGGTTTTTACAGTAAAAACAGCAGCGGCGGCAGCGAGTCACACGTCGAGCGTCGTTCGTTGAGATACAAACGCACGGATACGCGCGGATACAAGAGCAACGCACCGCATAGCCTTTTCTTCTCTCCAGAAAGGATACCAAATCAATTCACAATAACCGATTCCGCAGAAAGTAACAGTAAATGAAATACAAATAAAGAGTTAAATCGAAATAAATCGCATAAAATATCTACATATATATTCAGATAATGTGTGTCTTTGTGTGTGTGTTGTTGTTCTGATTCCGATTCCGAATCCGTTTCTGTTGTCAACATTTTTCATCGATTTTCCCTGTCGGGCGCTCGTCGTATTTTCGCGAACTCTTTCCCTCTCTCTCTCTCTTCCCGTCGCACCTCGCCGTCTCGAGCTCTCTCTCTCTCGCTCGCTCGCTCACTCGCATCCTGTCGTTCGTTCGCGTGTGTGTGTGTGAGTGTGCGCTACGCGTGTGTGATCGCCACCCACACCGCTCCACCGATACACCTACACCTATAGGTGCACTATATATATATATACCTGTGTGTACCGCAATTCTCCAAAAGCTACTGCAGCCTCATCTTCTTCTTCTTCACCGCCAGCTATCTGCCATCTCAGTCGCACGCCGGGCGACGAAACGAAACAAAAACTATTGCAAATGCCATATTAGTGCTTTATAACTGTACAATAAGAGATATATCACAGAAAACAAAAAAAAGAAGGAAACACACACACACACCTACCAAGATATAAATACCAAATATACATATGTGTATGTATATATATATATAGCGACGAAAGCAAAGGAGAACTTTACCCAAAAAGCAATTGATTTTATTTTTAGTGCCGCCAGAAAAATAGAAAAAAAGCCTAACAACAAAATTTCAGCAGCGTTTCATCGGCAGCAGCGTTAAACGTTTTTCAAACTGAAAACTGTCAACAAAATAAAACCACACAAAAAGAAAAGGAACGACGAAAAACGGAAAGAGGAAAATAGCAAATAGAAAATAGAAAAAAAGAAGAAAAGCCACAGAGAGAGCAAAATAAATGCAGCAACTAGAGGAACGCAAACTAAACTAAACGCATTCGGCATTTGCAGCAACGGCAGCAGGAAAGACGCTATAAAAATAGCTTAATTAGCCAATGAAACAACAAATTCAATTACAAATTTAAATAAACACACAAAAAACCAACTAAAAAGTAACCAAAAAGTCAGACAAAACCTTTGACAGAAACAAAAGACAACAAAAAACCAACTTAAAAAGTACTTTTAACATAAAACAACATAGCAAGGAAGCCCAGCTAACAGATACATGAATTAGTTTTTAAAACCCTTAAAAAATTCTTGTTGTACTCGCAAACGTTGTTGTTAATAAAAACTAAACAAAAAATACAAATAACATAAACACTAAGTTGAAGCAGAAGCGTTTAAGAATTGTTGAATGAATTCGCGGTGCCTTTATTTATAGCAAGCATAACAAAATCCAACAGAAAAGTAATAATATACACACATATATATAAAAATATATCTATATACAGCTCTACATATAAAAATATCTATGTAAAAGTCTATAGAGATCGTATATATATTATATATAGACGAAGCAATAAAACGTAACGGGAACGTGCAATATTTTCAAAGGTTTAATTAAATTAATTTCGATTGTGATTCAAATAAAACAACAACAGATACGGCAACAACAAATAACTAAACTAAGCAACCAAATCAAAATAATCATAAATACAAAAAAAAGTGAGAACAACACACAAAAATTCGTTGGTTATAATTAAATAATTGATTAATTATTAATTGTTATTGTTGTGAGATTAACATCATTATTATTCAAATTATAATTGCCATTGAACAACAATTATTATTATTATTATTGTTGCCATTGTGAAAACGCACTCAAACAAAATAAAAACGAATTAAAAATTAAATATAAAAGTGGCAAAACAAATAACTTAAAACATAAACAAAAGCAAACTGCAGGCCCAGAAAAAACCCGCAACAAGATACTTTTCTGTTCGTGTATAATCACAAAATTTCGGAAATTTTTATGAAAAAATGAGCGACAGGGAGCGATCGTCCCCAACACTGATCGAAACTGGTTTAAAAAACTTAATTGGCGGCCGTGATGGTAACTATCCACTGATCAGCGGCATTAATGGTGAGTTCAAAAGCACAAACCGAAACTGAATTAAAGGGAAATCAAAGGGAAATAGGGAAATAGTTCTATAGTTTCGTAATAATAATAATGCAGCTCTGCAATTGAATCATTCTCAAAAATAGTGGGTCATAAAAGTATCATTACTCGCAAGTGCCGGCAATCTGTTCCCACTTGAAAACATCAAAAAAAAAAGGCACTCAGAAGCAAAGTCATAAAATACGAATTATATTTTGATTGGGTCATCGCACGTCCGGAAATGTATGCAAAATAAGACAGGGAATAGGGGGAAGTTTTTTTGGTTAGGAGGCTTAAAAAACATCAACAGGGCAGGCAGACACGTTTCTGTACCAGACCCAAATCCAAATTAATGGCAGAATAATGTTTAAAATAAAACCCAAAACATTTTTCATTTCTTGCCAAACATAAATCAAATCGAGGCGGAGGTGGGGCAAGCTTTCTGGCCCATTTGGCTCGCCAGTTTTGTAGTACTCATCGTCAAACCTATATAGAAAGTATCTATCTATCTACCGCCTCAAATCAAAATTGATAAGGCTGTTAACCCACAAGCGTCCACTGGGGTGGGGGAGGGGGTGAAACTTGAGTCGAGGGTTGTCGCAAGGTTAAAGTGTAGGAGAGCACGGTCAACCGAGTGTCGCATGTGTACTTGTCGTAGTTGCGGGGTCATTGAAGTCCGTTGAACGTGAGCTGACCCCCTTTCCAGATCCGCCTCGATTAACCCCCCTTCCCCCTTACCAAACTGCCGGACACTGTCGTTATCAGAGCCTTAACCCATTGAGCAAACTGGGACAGCAATCGATTTGCTTGAAAAATAATTAGTTTTAAGTGTCTGAAGGGAGGGGTTTGGGTTAAACTTAATTGTAATTAATGATTGAGGAAATTTTTATTATATTTTTGATGGAATTTTTATTTGGAAATGTTAGTAGACAACTTAAATTATATAGGAAAAGCGTATAATAACAATTTCTAATGATATTTTTTTTATTATTTAAATAGAAATGGTTTATAGTTTGAAGTTTTTCAGAAAAAATTATAAATTTTATGATATTTATCAATAAAAATATGTGCTTTGTTTATGATAGGTATCGTTATTAAATTATAAAATAAAGCACTAAACTTCTAAAAACGATTTATTATAAGTTTTAATTCCATTAAATTTAAAACATACTTTAATACAATTTTATATAAGAAAACTCTCTTAAATATTCTCTCAAAAGTTACCTTTCCTTTAATTTCCATTAAATATTAAATATACTTTAATACAAGTTTATATAAGAAAACTCTCTTAAATATTTACCTTTTTTTAAATTTCTTTACTTATTATACATTTTCCTCCCTAAGATCTTTATTTCTCTGCTAAAAAATCTTTGCATTATCCTTTTGTATCCTTTATTTATGCTCTCAAGGCTCTCATTTATCTTACTTTGCTGCAATTGTTATCCACTTTTCATTGCATTTCAATTCCAATTTCTTTTTCCAAACAATTACACAGCAATTTTACTACGCCCGTCGTGCGGACTGACTGCTTTTCCCCTCTTAAACCCCTTTTAAATCTGTGGCAAGACATTTGCATAAGAAAGGAATTGGTCTTGACCAGCATATGGCTTCGAAAACCATCTCTCTCTCGGGGGGAAAAAATAATTCAATTCAGAAAGCATTTTAATTCTCTTATTTTTTTCTTTTCTGCCATTTTTGTGCTGTTGCATTTTTTTTTTTGCTGGTCTCACATCAGCCCCGCCCACCGAGGAGCGCCCACTTGGCCTGCGGCAACGTAACCAGAAATCAATAGCATAAAAGCAGAACGAGAAAATGCCATTAAAAAGTGTCATAATCGGTCAGCATAATGAAAAGCATTTTCTAACAAGTATGGGCCCAAGTTTTCCTATCCCCTTTCTCTCAAGACTTTATTTTCCATAAATCAATAAGCGGAAGCCCGAGTGAAATCGTTACCAAAAGTTTTTATTACCATTTTTTATTCACTGTAGCATAATTTTTGAGGTCTTCTTAAGTTTTAGTTAACTTTTTAAAAATTTTTTTTTTTTAATTTTCTGTTAAGTTCTTATCAGCCATGCGTTGCTGTGTGTTAACAAGCATTTGATTACCGCATTAAAAAAAAAAAAAACAGAAACAACACTTTATAAAACACACTAGTTAAATACGGCAAAATATACATCGGGGGGATGGCAAAGAGGCAGGAACAGGCTGATAAGCTACAGATAGCCAGGGGCAAGTGTGAAGAGCGCTGCTTACACAGCAACAAAAAAAAATGTAACTAATAAATATCTTGAACTAACATATAAATTATCTGCTAAAAGTAAGGCTAACAAAACAGTTTACTTATAAACAAAAGCTTTAAAAATATGTAAACTTTCTAAAATGATTTAAAATCTCTTAAAAATAAATATATAATTCTTTCGGTGTAGAGAGGGGAAGGCGGGTAGAACTCAGCCCAGTGATAAGCCAAACTAGAAACTAGAAAATCTTACATGAACCGAGTGCTGGAGATAAGATTACCGGACTTTGGGTGGAAAGGAGTCGTTCTCGTCTGGCACAAATCACTCGTCTGCCCACATAAATTCTTCGAGTGTAACACACTAATAAAAAAAATACAAAAAAAAAATAAATAGTAATAGCTGCGTGTGCCGTTGTCGTCGAGGGCAAAGCTCAAAAAGTTGGTTTAGTTCCTTTTGATAAGCTTCAAAGCATTTGATTTGTATCTAGCTGGATGAGTGGCGATCCAATTCAAAGGCGGATGACTCGTCGGTACTGAGGGGATTTATGTGGCAGATACCAGTTGGATCCAAGTCCAAGTCATTTGCTTATTAAGACTCATAGAGCTAGCTGGCGGCTTTAATTTGTAGAAGTTTGCCTATATTTTTCTGAAAAGAAACGATAATTAAAGTGTTTGTTAGCAGTGAACTTGGGATTAAAAGAAAGATATTTAAAATGTGTTAAATTATCTATGAATGATTATTCATTGAAGACATTTTATGCTACGATTAACATTAAATGTTATATAGTTAAGGTAGAGACTTAAGATGTAAGCATTCACAACAGTTTAAAGAAGGCAGTAGTTTCTAGTTTGAACCAAAAATAATTTAAACTAACAGCCTGTTTAATTTAGAAATAATTAAATTACAGTTATAGAAATACATCTTAATTGAAACTTAACTTTTTCTGTTGCATTCTTGAATAATTAAATAAAGGAACACATCTCAATTCAAATTTACCTTTTCTTTTTAGTTTATTATTAATTAAGAACACATCTCAATCAAAATTTACTTGTTCTGTTTAAATTGTTAATAACTTTATAACAGATAAAGGAACATATATCAATTGAAATTTACCTTTTATCCATCTAATTTAGTTTGCAAACTCTTTCCATTTAGTAAAATAGCCTTTAAATAGAAGCCTAATTGCTTGTCATCACCTTTGTTTTGTTGTTGTTGTTTCGTCCAATTGAATTATGAAGCTAAAATGAATGCATTATTTCAAGTGGAATTTAAAATGCTATCTATCCATCCATCTATCCCGCTCGGTAACCACGCTCTGTCTCTGTCTCTGTCCGGGCTGATGGGCAATTATATTTTATTCGATTTGCATGTCAATGTTGCATAAAACGAAGCGCCGGCAATTGGCATAAATAAATGACAGCTCGAATTGTTGTTTGACCGAGTAAACAAGTGGCAGGGATTGACTGACTATCTCCCAGTTCGTAGCATTTCCTTGCCTTCTCATTATTGATTGCAAATTAGCAGCAAATCATTAATCTATAGCTTTCAATGACATAATCCGCAGGAAAAGGTGACAACCCATGTGTGTGTATGTGCTGCGTCAATTGATTGCTAATGTGAATCAATGTTTATATAGTATATATAATGCAGCGATAACCTGGCTTTTAATGCTTGTCACCCTCGCACCTTTGAGAAGCAGAGAGATTAAAAATCAGTCAAGTGCAAACCAAACTTGGGCTGAAAATCCGGCTTGCTAGAAAAGTTGGCCAAAACCCCATTGATTCATTGATTCAGGCTTTATGCAATTAAAAGTTTTAATTGAAAAAACCTGTGCTAAGTCTCAAGACAAAATAACATCCCTGGCAGACGACTTTTATTTTTCGCATTTTTAATTAAGCGAAATGTGTGAAAAGCTAGTACCAGAAATATCAAACAAAAGTGGCTACAATGTGTGAAAAATATTTTCATAAATATGTAAGCACAGGAAAGTGCAGCGGCGGGGTAAAATCTTAAACTGAGCAAAGAAAAATGCTGGCGTGTGAATTTGTCATGCCGCGAGCAGCTGGTGTGGTAATTTTTTTTGTTGTTCACACAAAATTGCGGTCAAACAATATGTTTGAGTTGCCAGTCTATTTTCGACATGATCGCGATGCGTATCAAAAGTCTATATATTTCTAGCTCTATAACTATATCTTTATCTATATCCTCCTTCGACCTACTGTTTCAGCTTAAAGTGTGAGTCGAGTGTAAGGCAGAATGTTTAATCAATTTTCGCTGACTTGCCTTTTAAAAAAATAAAGAACAAAATATGTGGGAAATTATTTGCTGGCATTTGGCCATGCCAACCTTTATGTATGCCCAGTTTTACCTTCGCAGGTGTGTGTGTTCTGTAGATGTATATGTGTGTGTGTGGGTATCATCCGCAGCAAGGACGTTGTCGGCAACGTTTTGTACCTGGCAAAGGCAACAATTCAAAACGAAAAAAAAGCAGAAGGAACACGGCAAGAAAAAAAGGAATCAAATTAAGGTTAAATACCACAAAGCGAGCACACAATCACACATACAGACACACACACACACACACACACACACACACATACACTCGCAAGCGCACGTTGAAGCATTCGCAGCGACTTAAATCTGAAACTAACACACGGATAACTAGTCGTATACGTATCCTCTTGGCGGCGCCTGAAAGCAGGCAACACTTTTTGGCATTTGCCGCCCGCCGACTTCGCTTCAATTTTTTTCCGTTGAGTTCATGATGCACTGGCAGAAAACGGTGATAAGTTATATATATTTCTAATTATTATAATGATTTTTTGAGAGTATTTTTTTATACAAATAAATTTATTTAGCTTTATAAATAATAAAAAAACGTTTAAAAAGAGTTTATATCTATTTTTTTTTGGTATTTTGATGTATTATTTTGGTATTTCATCAAAAATTTAATATTGTTGAGATGCTTTTGATATTTTTTAAGTAATTTAAAATATTGAAAAATAAATTTAAATGTTATTTTTAAATAATTCAATAGTTTCTAGTCTTTTTTCCATAAATCAATAAGCGCAAATAAGCCAAAAGTTTTTATTTCTGTTTTTAATTTATTTGCGTTTCTTTTTAAATAATTTTAGCTGAATAAATCCTTTTAAAAGAGGTTAAAATTAATTTTGTTAGTATTTTAATGTAATCCTTTGTTTTTCATTACAAATGTAATACTGTTTAGTTGATTTAGACATCCTTTCAGTTGGCAAATAATTTAACTTATTTAAAACTTGCTTGTTATAATTTTTCAAAAATATTTTAATTTGAAAATATGGAAATTTTGAGCTGAAATAAGGCACAACGGTTGCTTTTTCTATCCTATCTCTATAATAAATAATAAAAATAGTCTTAATTTTTGAAGGAAAAACCTTAACAGATCTCAGAAGAGGGCTTTTATTTTCTTGCCGTGTCCTTAAAGTTGCTCGTAGGCGTTGCCACCGGAATTTCTGTTGGCAAAATGATGGACAACAACAAGAGCAAGAGTGGCACACAAAACAAACTGGCAGGAAGTTGGAAAACAGTCACGAAACCCGAGCGGCTGAATTGAGCACTAAAAATAACAATAGCAACACACACAACATACACACACACACAGGACACACACTTCATAGTGGGGCGCACTAAAACATTCACAATTCGTGCAACATTAATAACAAAATCCATAAATGAAATAATGTTGACTTCATTTGTTTGCTCCGATGACGTCAAAAAAGGAAAAGGAAGCGCGCAGGAGAACTCGAACGGGAAATGGAAATAGAAATGGCAACAGAAATAAAAGTACAAAAAAATAATAAAGGAGGAAACTCAAAGTTCGCAAAGTGCCTAAAAATCGACAAAATACCACGGGGGGGTTACATCCCACTCGCGGATATATATATTCCCTTGTTGTTGTTGTTGTTCTTTTCTTTTTTTGAAAGACACACAGACCCACATCGAGTTTGGTGGTGTATGCCCAGCCCCCCTTTTTTCGCCGAGATTTTTACTGTGGAATGTCCTGTCGTCCCATGGTCCTGCCTTGAACATGTGTTGGTTGTAAACAGGAAGCAGCAAAGGCAGCACAAGCAGAAGCCGAAGCAGCTGGGGCCTCAAAAATACTCGTATACACGGTCCGAAGAATGTTTTGCCACTCGAATATATGTAGTACAAAGCCCGTCTCTCTTCCCCTCGCTCTTCCCCCTCTGTATTAGAGCTTGCTACCGCTGCTTGCTTTTAGCCAGGCGTAGCATGTTGCAAATGTCAAAGTGGCAAAACCCGGAAATTCGAAGGACATGTTCGAAATACGACGCCCACACGCTCAGCGGGTGAAACTGAGAGAGAGTGAATTTCGTTTACAAGAGAGCTACAAGAGAACGCAGAGAGAGAGAGAGAGAGAGAGAGAGAGAGAGAGAGAGATAAATTTCGGCCTAAAAAAGTCTCCAAAGAGCAGCAAACATGCGCGAATTCCCTATGGCAAAACTCTCTCTGAGTAAATTGCTCAGAAATTCACTTACGTTTTTGTTTTCATTATGTATGTAATTGTTATTGTCTCTTGTGAGCCGGTAATGCCATGCTCTCTCTCACTTTTAGCCTGCCCCCCACTGTCTTTGGGAAATGTAAGCCAAACTAAAGCATCTTAAGCCAAGTTAGCGTCGCTTGCTGTTTTAACTAACACTAAGAAAACATCAAATCCCCCTGCCTTAGGCCCCCAAATATCCCCTCTTCTATGCTCTGGCTTTTATTTTTTCTTTACGTCGTGCTTAAATTGTTAAAGCTGGCTCTTTGATTAGTTGAACTCAATCACGAGTTTCAGTTTAACAACTAACACCAAAAAAATTATGCATAAATAAAAAAAGAGAGAAGAGTTAGTAAGTAAACAAAGTTGGCCATTTAGCGTTTAATAAAACTAAGGCACGAGGCAAGACTTTGGTAAAGTGATGAAATTGCATAGACACATGGGGCGTATACGTAATATTGAGTCAAGCTGGGGACTTGAGAGCAAATAGGAGCTGAGACTACCCTTAGTTACAAGTCATAGCAAATTTTTAACAAAAATTCAACCCCTTTTCCCCTCCTCAACCATTTCAAGGTCGCTGCTCTAAGCACGTAGCCATATTTCAGCTCAATCATACGCACTGTTGTCCCCGCCGGGAGATTCGCCGAGCGCTTGACATTTGACAAATTACCCTCGAAAAGATCATCTAAATATATAAGTAAACACTATCAAAAGCATTTAAATTTTATATTTTTCCAAAGCATTTTCCTAATCAACAAAAATCACACATTTACTTCTGCTTTTCCTCTAAGCATAATCAGCGCTTTTTTTTCACTCTGCTGACGTAGTTTCGAGCCCGCTGATCATGTGCTGAATGATGAACACTATAGCAACACAAGAAGAAGCAAAAAAAAAAGGAAAACAAAAAATGAGCTTAGGGAAGAATGAAAGCAGAAACGTAGAGAAGAAAGCATGAAAAATGATTTCAAATAAACATTCTGAACTAAGGAAAATAGTAAACATTTTTATTTGCCAGTGGGAGCAGCAAAGAAACTAAAATTAGCCAAAGAAATAAATGAAAATTGCTGCAACAAGTAATTGCAATTTGGAGCGTCTTGGCAGACAGTCTTTCCCCCTTGAAAACAAAAAAAAAAAAATACATCCATTAGCTTAATTTACCTTTTAAAATTGTTTTCATTCTCTGTGCATATTTTTTTTTCTCCACATTCGTTTGTTTTATTTTTAATTGCAGAACATATTTTTGGAAAATTTGCTTTGCTACATAGAATGTGTGTGCCTTTTTTTCAGTTTCGTTCTTTCAATTAGCATTTATTTTGGGGTTTGCTGACGCAATTATCAATTGTTTCCAGATAATTACATTTTCTCCAATTAAATTGTCTGCTTTTATTTTGCAGCATAATTTTGTTATATTTTCTTAAATGTTCTTTAAAATTTCTTCCTAGCAACTGCAATAAGCTTAAATTGTGACAAAATCAAGTAAAAGAATGCCAAAAAATTAACTATTCAACAGGAAATTGATCGATACTCAGCTTTTATTTTCTTTTATTTCTTTTATGGCTCATTATAAGAGGTATACATAGAACCCAAGTCTTAACAGTGGCAGCAAAAACTTAATAACTCTTATCGCCTGGCTAAGAAATTGCATTTTTATGGACACTTTTATGACTGGCTCCGTTGATATGACCAAGAGCCTTCCACGAATTACTTAAGAGCTCTTCATATTTGTATATATATATGCACATATTTATAGATATAGCAAATAGCCCTCGTATATCTTGAAAATTCTTAGATTGGCATTAACTTGATATGAATGAAACTTCCTCAAAGGTGGACTTGAATTCCTGAATTCTCGAAAAATTATGATAGATTCAATTATATGATTATTGGTCTGATATAATTCTGGCTCCGTTATGCTTATCTTTCCCCGCCTTTTTTAAATACACACACATCGATCTTCATAATCTCTTTTGCCTGAATTGAAATTTTATTTGTTTTATTTGTTCCTTGGCTCATTTGTCATAGAGACTTCTTTTGTCAGCGGCTTTTGTTGCACAAACAATGTGTATTCCCTTGGATATATTGACAGTCTGCAGACATATGTATATATGCCTGACTTATCAGTAAATGTTTACGATAAATCAAATCGCAGGAAGTGCAATTTTTATCGGACAAGCACCAAGGAAAATTCACAGACATTTAGGGGAAAATATTCCACGCAAAAAAAGGGGGGAATGGTAGAGGGTTATTATAAATAATTTAGCCTTTAGCTTGCAGTTTATTTTTCAATTTGAAGCGATTTGTGTATAATACGATACAGTAAACAAAGGATTATGAGACTTTAGACATACAAAAAAGTTAAGATAGAACGGAGGGGTGACCTAAAGGGGTTTAAAGAAATGTATTCAGCAATAGGAAGAAATATAAAGCAGGTTAATAATGATATACTACAAATAGAAGTAAAAATATAAATATCAAATGTCTGTTAAAGCTTCAATATTTATTTATTTATTTAAAGGTATTAGTTATAAATTAAGTTAAGAGTCAGCAGCCAAGGCTTTCAGCTCGTGATTCTTCTATTTACTTCCTTTACTTTTTGTTTATTTTTATTTTAATAATTTATTTTCCTTAATGGTATTATCTTTTTCGCAACTGTCAAAACATTCTCAAACTTGAAACTTGACTGGTTCTTAGAACCCTTTATTTGCTGTCATTTTCTTCACATCAGCACGCATCCCTGACCACAACTGTTATGTGAAGAAGGGGGTTTGGGTATCCAATCCCAATTATTGCTGAATTGCTCTACTTTTGATCCTTCCATCAAGTTTTCAATAAAGAACTGCGGGAGAACGAGAGAAGGCATAAAGAATTGATTAGTTTATAACGAAGGCAAATTGAGCTTTAATTTGTTTTGAGTGGCTCCGAGTAACTCTGCCCCCTATGTATGTGCGTGACCAGAGTGTTGCCATTGTGGTTGTGTGTATATGTCTCTTACATTGTATATAAGGTCATATTTTCCAGGGATATATAAAAAGGGGTAGTAACTGTGGTCAAGCTGTGGCTGACTCAAGTCAGAGCAACAATTTGTTGGCCATTACGCTAAAGACTGCCCACAGGGGGGTGTGTGTGTGTTGCAAGTCGAGACATTCGTAAGGGGACATCGATTAAATATTTAGAAAGGCACACAGATATGTGGAACACAGGGATATATATGCTTTTCGGTTATTATTTACTAAATATGTATTACCTAGGTAAGAGCCAAAAGTGTAGAGATATATATTTAAAAATAAAAACTCTATATAGACAAATATGGGTTTTATACGTATTGAAATAATAGGAAGCTTTAAATAGTTTTAAAATGTTATTTACATATTAATTTAAATTTATTTTAAAGGATCAATTACTACTTTTAAACTTTTTGTAGTATTTTTGAAGCAAATATGAAGCAAAGAGGTAGTACACTTTCTTTACCTTAAAAATATTATTTACATAATAATACAAAAATTTATTATCTTGACGAAAAGCATACCAAATGCTCGGTTTTAGAAAAATGAAAAGAAACTTTAAAATATTATAAAAATATTTTTTTTTCTATTTAGTTTGATTTACTCTGCCACTAATTTGAATTATTTAGGAGGAACAACTACTATTTTTTAACTGTTTGAGGCATTTTAAAAGCTATCAACCGAAAGAACAACACCGTTCCATTAATATATAAGAAAACGTTCATTTTGATCCATAAAGTGTTCATTTTTACATAAATACTGAGTAAAAAGAGCCTTTAATTGTCTTTAAAATATTTTTTTCATATTAACTTGCACTTACATTTTTACTAATTTGAAAAATAATCATTTAATTTAAAGGAACCATTATGATTCTTAAACTTTTTAAGACAGTTATGACATTATTAAGCCAAAAGATAGTACATTTCCCTTTTTAGAAAAGCATTCCCCTTGTTCGATTTTAGATCAATTTGAAGTAAAGGAAACTTTAAGTTTTTATAAAAAATTGTATTTCTATTTAATTTGTTTCATCCTGCACTGGTTGGATTAATTTTAAAGGAACCACCTTAATTTTTAAACTTTTTAAGACAATTTTAATATTATCAAGCCGAAATATAATGCCTTTCCATTTGCAGTTAAAATAGTTTTATAAAAAGAGCCTTTACATGTCATTGAATTTTTATCTTTATATTTACTTGCATTTTACCCTTTTACTTTTTAATTTTTAAAAGAAATTTTTGACATTATCAAGCCGAAAATTAGTGCCTTCCCCTTGCCTTTGAGCATTTTTGCCTAATGGGAATGCTGCTGCTGCTGCTGCTGCTGCGAGTCACTAACGTATATTAGTTGGCTATCGCTGTGGTTTTGTTCGTTGGCCTGCTCTGCAATTAGTTTGGCTTGCATTCGGCTGACATTTTGCCTGGCCCATAGCACCACTTATATGTGGGCACCGCCTCACCCTACCCTTCCTTCCCTCCCTTCGATCTTGCCTGCTTTTCGGCAATATCTCGTGCACTCGCTTTTGTCAAATGACATTTCTATTTCTTGTAGAGTAACCCACACACTGCCATTGTGTGTATATAATTGTGGGTATATGCAGATATAGTCGGGTGTTGCCAGGAGGGATCCATCGTCCCCCAGCCCCTCCCTCTCTTCCTGCACCTACAAAGTCTGCCACTAATGTGGCGTACGTTTTTTGGCCAACACTTTATCAAGATGGCAGACGCCTTGGCTAGCGGCCAGAAGTGCACACAAAACTACAGAATTTTACCTAGGCCAAAATCAAGGGAAAGGGGGGGAACGGAGGGGAGGTGCACCTTGGGGGAGTTTTGTTATTCCTAAAGATTCATTTCACAAATTCGTAAGTCTCTAAGCAATTATCAGAATGAGTTTTCCTGCCCATCAAAATATGTACGAAAATTTTATAATAAAATTCATCGTGCACGGTCGCCACCCCAGAAGCAGATGAGTCATCCGTCTATTTGATTTCCTTTGCTTTGTTAACAGATTTGTTTTCCTTTTTGGAATTATTTATCTTGGCGCAATTTCTCATTTGAGGGGGGAAAAACTCTTAAGTTTTCTTTTTTTGTGTCACTAAATCAGCAAACAACCCCCTGAAGCAATCCCCAATTTAAAGGAGGGGTGAAAACTGGGCGACAACATGTGCCATTTGTCTTAACCTTCAAGAACATTTAGACGTCATTCATCTCTCATAATTTTTCGTGCGCTTTTCTTTGACTTTTACGCGTAGCTCGTAGTCTTTTTTGTTTGTTTTTGTTTTCATTTTTCTTTATCGTCTATATAAAGGTTGGTATTTTTCCACCCAACAGGAATTCCTCTTCGAAACGAGTTAAATATAAGTTGTTAGCCGGTCGTCGTCTCACTAACAATTGTCAAAGTTCTCAGGCCGGGAGACAAATATTTTTCCTACTTAGAGAAGGGAAGGGAGGGAGCTCCTCTCCCCAACCCTCTGTCTGTCAACCCCCAAAGTTTTTTGGCCTTCTGCTTTTGGGTGGTGGCCATAAAACTTTTCGACTGTGCCAGTCAAGGACGTTTGATAAGATTGAACGGGCTCACAGAGGAAGTTGAAACATTTTGCCGAAAAGCGAACTTAATTTGTATGCTTTTTTTTTTGACCAAAAAAAAATAAAGAAAGAAGTTTTATGAACGGAAATTATAAATGTTTTCGGGGGCTGCGTCAAAGTGCAAATTTCGGAAAAGCCATTAAAACTAAGTACATGTCTTTATGGTTGGCCTGTAAAAATATTATATTTCTAATTATAGTCAAGGGGACATTTGAATAATAGGAATTTCGGGTAATAACTTAATTTTTGTTTTGAGAAATATGAGAGATTAAATTCCTAAATATTAATTTTATTAAATATAACAGTTTAAGCAAATTTTACTTAATTTCTTTAAAAATAAAAGAGCTTACTGTAGGAATGCTTTATGTTCTGAGTATTCCTTTGACATATATCTTGAAGATATATTATTATATTTTTACATTCTTTAGAAAATGTTTCTATATATATTTAATGTGTGAAAAGAACATCGTAAGAATCATTGAACTAGAACTTTGTTAGCATAATTCATAAATCACCGGGTGACGCAGTTCGAGCGGAAAATGTCCCTGACTAATATCTATATAGCTGTGTATAGCCCATCTTAATCCGCCATCAAAAATATATGTCAACCGCACCAAATAAATTCCACGAAATACATAAAAAAAAATAAATAAAATAAAAACAAAAAGAGCTACGAAATAAAAAGAAAATGCTTAAAATTAAATGATAAAAATTCCAAAACACACACAAAAAATTTAGGTAAATAAAATCTAATAAATTTTGAGAAAGAATTCTCCCAACTGCAATAAAGTGAGAAAATTTGCCATTTGATTGTCTTGATTACAGTCATCAGCGGCAGCAGACACAAGCTGATTACACCATATACACAACACACACAGATACAGATACGTGTGGCGAGCGTGTAGCTATAGTTATAGATATAGATATAGATATAGCGATATGGACATTATACAATACCAGGAGAATGCTGCCTCCTGGCATGGGGCCAATAAATTAGGCTGAGCAAATGAAAATGAACAATGAAACCTAACAAAAAAAACAAAAAAAAAAAAGGAAGGAAACCACACTCATAAACGGTATGAGATGAGATGAACAATAAAGGTTGATCTGTGGACTAGGTGTTGCACTATATAAAAAGTCTAGTGAAAATCCAAAATAAAGTATATATAGAGCGACACATTTATGGACAATCAATTTGAAGAAAGATAATCACTAATGTTTCGAGTTTTGTGTCTAATTTATTGGTTTCGTGTGCCTTTCTGTGTATATACTGCCACCTTATCCATGGGATATAGCCCACGGTCCGGGGGGATCGTAAATAAAGCCCGATTCAAGTGGCTATATCAATATAGTTGTGGCGTCGCGTCTGGCTTTCGATTATCAGCTATCAGTTTTCGATTTTTCAGTTTAGCTTTACCATTAAATGGGATTTTATTATTACGGCTATAAAGCATACATTTTTTATGTGGGTCATATATAAATTCAGTGATGGATTGGGATTTTGACGTAATCAGTAAACTAATTTATGGAGGTTAAAGCAGAGAAATTAAACGTTATTAATCTTAAATCCAGAGAGTATAAACTATAAAATTTATATTAATACTTATTACTCTTTTAAGTTCATTGAATATGACGTATATAATTACATTAATGTCCCACTTTTATGAGAAATACACACTTATCTAAATATATTTCTTATAGTAAGCTTCTCGTAATTCCCACTTGCTGATAGGTCTCTATATTGCTTTGCTAATTTCTTGGGAAAACTTGGCTTTAGATCATTGGAGTGACACTCTGTTTTTTAAATCATCTTTGAGCTTGACTTACATTGTTCTTATAATAGTTGCTGTCAGTTTTGACACCTCGATATATATATACATATATATGTTCATATATATAGTAATATTTGCCCAGTCAGGCCCGCTGCTTATCTCATTGTGTGCCCGGGGAGTTCAGCCCCGACTTGATGACTACTTTGTCTATTTACGCTATCCGCCAGATTAAAGTGTCACGAGTCTTCTCTTCACTATGCTCCGCCATCTGCTCCCATCTCCCCTTGGCCCCTCATCTTCAATTTGCGTTTATTAGATGCACACGACAGAGAGCGGGGCTTGAGCTATGATACCTGGGTGGGTCAGGTGGATGAGAGAAAGAGAGAGAGAGAGAGGTGAATTCCATATAGATGCACTGGGAAAAATGTGTTAATATTTAAAGATGAAAGAAAGAAAGAGTAATTTAAAGGATATATTATTTTTATATATATAAGGATTTTCAATTTAAATTTTCAAACATGTTATTTGTATTCAGGATTATCTTAAAACATTAATTTTGCATTAAAATATTAAAATAGTCGATACAATAATATTTTGTCAATATCTTAAATCTCTCAAAAAATAGGTTCCTAATAAAGGGATTGTAGAAAACGATTTTACATTTAATTTCGGAGAATTTATTGCATGCTTTTAGGTGCCCTTTAAAGTGATTTCATATATAAATTGTTATGAAAAGTTTTTTAAACTCGTTTAATCTTATTTAAATGAATACATTTTTTATTAATAGTAAAGAGATGTTTATGTGGAACGGACAATATTAGTTATGATGATATATAGTTAAATGTATACACCATCTGAAAAAAGATATTTTATAGCATACTTTTAAACACCTTTTTAATTGATTTCAAATATAAATGAGCTTAAAGATATCTTATAAGTGAGTTTGTCAAGAAGAGAGCTTTAAGAAAAGGATTTTCATTGGGTTTTAGACAAGCATAATTTTAGTGCATATTTTAAGACGCTCTTTAAAATGATTTCAAATATAAAAATTTCCCAAAAAAAGTTTTAAAATATGCTAAACCTTATTTAAATATCCAAAAAATATATAAAAAGAAAGAGAAAGGTTCGCTCTGTGCATAGCCCAGGTGAGACAAGGTGATATATGTCTTGGGTCACAGCTGGCGGACTAATCCGTATGTATGGACGCGAACCTCACCACTTGAGAGCTGCTGGGCGTGCTCAACTATTTCGCTGCTGTTTTCTTACGCCCCAAAAAAAACCCCCTTTCATCCCCTCTGTGAAGTACTACAGATACACCCCTGGCACTCCAACTGTTGCCACACACACATTATTATTCAATTAACACGGCGAGAAGAGGCGAGCTGAGAGACATGCATTAATTTAAGCCAACAACAGCAGCAACAAAACGAGCCGAGGCAGCTGCCAAAAAAATTGACTTAATTTGTTAGGCAAACAATGGACGGGAGAGGAGGAGGAAAAACACATCACGAGCAGCAGTCGAGAAAGGGGTTAAGAGAGGGAGGGGATTGAGCAGGCAGGGAAGGCGGGTTCTAATCAAATAGCAATCGACATATTCCGTTAATTAGTTGAGCAAATAAGAAGAAACTTTTACTTTTTTTTTTCCTCTTTGCCAAGCGAAATAATCATGTAAATTGCCATGCTTTAAAACCTTGATGTCCGGCACTTGAGAGCGCAAATAAAATGAAATGGTTGAGAGGAAAGCGAAAAAGCTAGAGGGACAGGTTGGAAACGTGAAGTACCCTAAAATAAATAAAAAAAAAAATTAATATCAAAAGGAAACCTTTAGAAACTATAGTTGCATATTGCGTGATTCTGTCTAGATCTGTGCGGGGTCTTTGCATAAAGTCGCTTATTGATTTATTATATTTTTAAAGACAGCTAACTTGATTTAAGTCGCGAAAAACTTTTTTTCTTAACAAAATGTTTTTTGTGTACTTCAAAAATCATTAGGAGGTTTTAAAACATTTAGAAATGTGTCTAAAAGTATGCTATATTTTTTGAAGTAGCGATTTCAATGTGAATTTGTTTCTTAGGAGATAAAATTGTTTAGGACAATTTTTAATACACTTTGAAGGGTCTTAAAATTGTTGTTTTTATTATTTAAAAAATTATTGATTACACTATTTAAAATATAGATAGCCCCTAAGACATCTTCGTCTTTACAACATATTTAAAAGTCTTGGATTTTTCTTATTTTCTTGAGCAATTTCAAATTAACTTTTTTTCATATGATTTTCCGTTTAAATAAATAAATACATAATGTTCAAAATTATTATAATAAATAGTATATTTTAATTGCTAAGAATAATAAGAATAAAGTGATAAAATATTGACTATAAAATGATAATGTGCAATAAAAAATACAAAAGAGGAGAACTTAGATATTAACATATTCCAAATATTTGTTTTAGATAGATAACTTGAAGAATAATACCTAAAACGAAGCTATTTTAATTATATAAATATTTAAGAGCCAAAGTTAAATTACTTTTTCTAGAGAAACCACATCTAGAAATTAAAAAAAAATATAGTTAAAACTGAAGTGCACTTCTGGACAGACTGCCAGAGGCCCGGACCCTGGCCAAGTGTCAGTCCTGAGCTACTGGCGAGGCAAAGTTCTGCTACCCTTAGCTACTGTGCGAGAATATCAAAAAGTGAGATGCAAACGCATTCGGCAAGTGGCCACTAAAAAAAGGAAGACGAAAATTCCAATTGAAAGAGCTGCACAAAACAAAAAACACAAAAAAAATGAAGAAGAAATGAAAGAAAATTTGCATAAGAGACTGTGAAACGGTTTGCATTTGATGAAAGTCGATTCAGGGCTAGCCACGAGGGAGCGGAAATGGGGCTTTCGGCGAGTGAGTAGTGTATATGGCCCACTCAATTCATTGAAAGACAAAAACCATAAAAAAAAAAAGGAAACACTGATAGACAGAGCAGAAAACTGCAAACAGAAAACACTTAAAGTGGCAGCCAGAACAGCGACAATGTTGGGACCCAGCGAGAAGTGTATAAAAATGGGGTGGAAAAACAGAAAAGGAAACGAAGAGTATAAAATGGAAATGCCCCCCAGGCAGCCCCCGCATTTCCATCACTCTGGTGTCGCTTCATGGTTTGCTTCATTAAAATTTGGTTTTCATTTCAATTAAGTTGCGGTTTGGTTTCCCGGAAAATGCCGGGGAAAATCAAAGAAATTGTTTGGCTTTCGCTACCAAATACAAATACAAAAAAAAGAACAGGTTGGTAGGGAAAATGAAAATGCACTGCTGGGAAGTCTTTCAGGATTCTGTTTACCCATATTATAAGGAAAAGGAAAAAGGGGGACATGGCGGAAATAAAATCACAACAAATTTCAACTAATTTTTCAACCAATTAATTTCTAGTTAGCTAATTCATTCAAACGATTTCTAACCAATTTATGGGCCACCAAGAAAGTGTATGTATTTGAGGAAAATCTCACACACAGATTTCCCGCGGGGCCAAATGGCAGCCACCCACTCAAAGTAAATACAATACACCTGCCACGCAGTTAGCGAATAACAAAACTGAACACTAAAAACTTTAAAGGGAGGCGGCAGAGGTGAACGGGGATTTTCTATCTGATGGATGTGAACGACGAATATGTTTTAGAAATTTTTCGAAAATATTCCTGCCTTGCCTTGTGGAAGATGATGGAATAGAAAATTCAATTTTGCCTTTGATCAGAGAGATGAAATTGCATTTTGTGGCTGGGGAGGCGGAATTATTATTACTATGAAATGTTGCAGGCGGCGGCAAACGGGGCGTATGAGTAATGTGTGCATCTCTCTAATCATCTGCCAAACGTACGAAACGGAATGTAAAATGCGAAAAATATGTTTGCACACTTAATGAACCAATAAAAGTGCGCTACACCTTTTTCCCCCACACAGCTAAATCAATAAAAACATGATATTATTCAACCTTTTTCTTTTTTACTTGCCGCTCTTAAATGGTTTCTACTCGCCTGCTAATTACTTGTAAGAGTGTCAAGCGCTGAGAAATGTGTAATAAATTTCATCAGAGAGTGTATATATCCCAAAATTGTGTTGGCATTTTTGGCAGTTGCATTTAATATTTCTATTGATTGCCACTTGTGCCTCAAACATGCGCCTCAACTGCGGCCTTTTCCCTTTTCGAAAACACGAACATTTTCGTGTTTTCGTTGATTAACCCTAGTCTCTTTTCTATTTCCCTTCAGAGCGAACAATTTAGGGAATTTAATTTTGTGAATCCAACTGCAAAATGTCTTTAATGTTTGGCTTTCCTCTTAATTATTCTATTCTTTCATTTCTTTGACTTTAATTACCAAAACGTGTACGTAGCCAAAAGCATTTTATTCGGTCTGTAAGCACTTACACATATCGAAATTTAATGTTAAATGGATCTTAATTAAAATTATTTCTCTTTTTGCTTGTTTTCTTTGCAGGTGAGTTTAACCCTCAAGATTTTTATGTCTTTAAAATAATTACAAATTGGTGAGTATATTTATGTTATAAAATATGATTGTTTTTGTTAGATTCTGAACTATCTTTAATCTTCTCATAGCCCTTGAAATTTAATGTTTATTAATTTTTAAACGTTTGCTTAAAAGGTCTTGAAAATGCCGCTCATATAAATTCACTCCCCCTCGTTTCCACTTTCGACTTTATATGCTAAGCGACGGCTTAGTTAATTAACACTCGTCGGCAATTACAAAAAATAGAAAACAGAAAAAATAATAGCATCAGAGGCAACAATAAAGAGCTCAATTAACGCCACTCACACAGCTCAGGGGCTAAAATCGTGGGGCATTCAGGGGTTAAGAGGAGCGCGAGGAAATGTGCATGCAGCGGCAAAAACAAAAATGTTACTAGTTCGAAGTAGTTTTCATGTGAACGACAATTTGAAAACCCGGTTACATCATTTCTCACAACAAAGGGTTAATTTCCATTACGAGCTTATTGAGAGCGAAACGCAGGAAGCTGTCATTGAGTGAGTTTTTCCTTTACACAAAAATACACACAATATTTGACAGCAAAAATCCCCGAACAAAAAAAAAAAAAAAACTACCATAATGTATATATTTAAATTAGAAAACCATATTTTTAGTTGTTGGGCGTAAATTGAGTAAAGGCGCAACACGCGTGTAGAATGCCTTTGATTTTATTTTGGTTTTTGGTTTAGAGCAATGCTTTACACATTTAGAACTGTCAGAAGACAAAGTGTCTAGAAATTCCTTTGGACGCAAAAAACTACATGAAATGGAAACTGAGTCAACGTATATAAATGCTTGGATATGTGGGTGTATCTTTGGACTAAAACTCTTAGTTGTTTAAATTATTGAATCTTGGACTTTGTGGCAGCTGCTTCAAATTTAGCTGCCGGCGAGGCACATTTCCAAATTCCACAAAGAATTTGTAATTTTCTTTGGCGCCCTCTATCGCCAGCTAGTTGCAACTGCCAACCATTGACATTTTCTGAATGAATCGAGTTATAAATAAACAACAAAAAAAAAAAGGGGGAAATGAGGCAACAAAAAAAGCATTTTAATTCATGCCTATCGAAAATAATTTTCTCACTCCAATTTGTGAGGCTTTGTTAGCATTTTATTTTTGGGTTAACTGTGTGCAGATGCGATTAATTACACTTATTGCAGAACTAATTGATGTTATTACCGAAGTTATTAGAGAATGAAATATAGAAACATTAGCTCCAATGTCGATTTTTTATAGCTAAGGAAATGTTTTAACCTTTCATAATTCATTTAGAACAGGTTCTTAAAAATAATTGGAATGGAAAAATGGGTAGCAAAGCTTTGTAAATTTATCTTAAATACTAATGCACAAGTCTAATAATTTTTTTCAAATTATTCTTTAATTTATGGAGTTATAAGTTATAAACTTAAATCTAATATGACGGAACGCGCAAGAAAATTGATAGGAAAACTACATTAACGTTGCATTTTTTTTATTAAGCCCACCATTTTTATTTATATATATTTTTTTTCTTATAATTTCTTTATTAAGCTTTTATTTACTCTACCTTTGTTGTTGCTTACGTTTAAATAAAAACGTATATTTAAACAGTATTCTATTATTAAAAAATCATTCTAATTATTATAATATATATTTATTATAATATATGAGACTTTTATATTGTTAAAATAACTCAGTAAAAATAAAAGCTTATTTTTGTTGGCAAGTTTTCTCTTTTCGAACCACTGTGCTTGGAAAAGCTTATGCACAGACAGCGCCCGCTAGCGGCTGTTTTTCGAAAACTCGCAGACGAAGCTCAGTCGGAAAAGCTCAATTTCTCTCTCTCTCTCTCTCTCTGTTTTGCAGCGTTCTCTGTTTTCTCTCAGCCATTCGCTGTTTATTTTTTTCCTGTTTTTTTTGCTGAAGGCAACTTGTCTGGCATACAAAGCCTCCCCTCAATAAGCTAGCCTCCCCCCCTCAGATACCCATCCAGCCCCAGCGGCAGACTATTCAAACATCGGAACACATCATCATCATCATTATTGTCGTCGTCGTTGTCAGGGGTATAAAACACGTGCAGAGAGCGGCGAAAGCCCCCTTTTGCCACCCCCTGGATATCACTCATACGCCGCATTGGCAATTAATTAGAATTTTCTGCTGCTGCTGCCTTACGCCTACGACAACGCATTGAATTGAAATCAAATTCCCCGAGTTTTCTTCTTCGTTTGTTGTTTTGTTTTCTTTTTTCCATTTCATTGTCTTTCCCTTTTTGCCCTGGTTTTCTCTTCTTTTTTTTTACTTTTTTTTTTTTTTGCTTTGGTCGTCACATGTTTGGCCAGGCGACGTCTCGAATTTCCCGTCCAAAGTGCCAGGTGATAAGGCCCTCAAGGGGGTTTTCCCCCTCCCCCTGGAGCCGCTGCGAATTACGTAAATTAATTTCCGATCGGCGAACCTTAACTTTAGCCTCACTCCGATATCGAATTCAAGTTTATTATTTTTGGTTTTGTGTGTGGTCAGCGGTTGGCCGAAAAAACCTGTTGGCCAAGTAGTTAGTTGGTCCCCTGATAAGCCGCCCGCTATATACTTTTTTTTTATTTCCCGCTAACTTGTTCTATTGGGTCATAAAACGCGGCAAAGATAGCGCATGTTGGCAGGAATGCGAAGCCGATGAATGAAAGTATTAATTGGAAAATAACTTTTCTCAGATTGGTTCGTGAAATACAAAGATTGTTTATGAAGGAATATTAGGGGGTTAGACCTGGGAGGGTTTATAAGACCTCTTGACAAGGGATTTACTTCTCGGTAGCTTTGTTGCAATTTAAATCATTTATAAACTTGCTTTTAAATTTGAATTTTCATCAAATTAAGATTTATTAATACTTTATTATATCTTTTATTAAAATCCAGAGTATTTATTTTGTTAATACAATTTTATTTCTAATAATACTTAAACAAACGCTAAATTACAAGTAATATTTTTTATTTTCTTTAGTTTTTTGTTTATCTTTACCAAGGTTTAATTCTTTACTAATTGTATTGTAACTTAAACTAAATCCTGGTTTTATAAAATATCAATAACTTTTGAGCAAATTGTACCTATTTTTTACCAATTATTATTTATTAATAATATCCAAATTAATTTATAAACAAAATATGTACTTATAATTTCTTTTAAACAATTTTTAATATAATTTTATTGTTAAACTATAGAAATATAATTTTATTGTTCAACTATAGAAATACTTAAATTGCAAATAGCTAAATTTTCACTCGTTAGTTAACAATCTAACTATTTGTCTTTGAAGTAAAACTACTACCATTACTTTAAAGTTTAAACATCAATCACTGAAACAGTTTTATTACAAGTCATTTTTATATATTCTATACACATTTTCAAAAGTTTTTTTGCACTGTCTCTATTAATTACCTTTTCCCTTTCAATAAATACTTATTAATCGTGACAGCTATAAACTGCCTAGAGAAAACCCTTTGTTCCGTGTTTCAATAGCGCAAATTCGCCATCACTCACCCTGGCAGACAATTAAAAATGATTGAGACAAGCTAAAGAGTGCCGAGTGCTAGTCAGTATCTTGCCCTGATTTAGTTCTAGTCTAACAACCATATCTCGGGCCCTTATGCCAACAGTCAACAGGTATTAGGTACATACTATATTTTAGCTGGCCTATCTAGGTCAGCTGGCTGGGAGAGGGCCTTAATAATAAGCCAGTTGCGGGAATCGTAAAAAAATCGCTTAAACATTTCAGCATTTCTAAATAATTATTTAGCAAAATGTTAATTTACGACCTGCTGCACTAAACACGTGTATAATGACTCGAACGTCGCCATACCAGAACCATTTACCGCGACACAGAATTACAGAACTATATGTACGAGACGTACTATATAGAATATATATATATATATAGTATTATATAGTAACCGACTAGACGGTTTCAGTGTAAGCTAGCAAATCGCAAAATGTTTAATTAAAATTTGATTTTTTAAGCTTTGCGAGGACTTTAAATGTGCGGCGACATTTAAATGGAAATATTGCGGAAAGTTTCTACAAATTTAGGAAAATTTCCACAATTTTTCTGTCTGGGAAAATAGTAATAAAATACAAAGTAGCTTGGAGAAAGTATAAACACAAATTTAACGAAATTAAATGTTATTTTTCTTGCTCTTATTTAATTAATTTAATTAAAATTACACATTAAATTGTATATTAACGAATATACATTTTGAAGGTATTTGACATTAGTTTTTGCAATTTTAATGAATTTTCTATATTTGTTGTAATTATTATACATATTATTTAATATTTAAGAAGCAATATTTTCTATATTTTGTATTCATAGTTAAATTATAAATAAATACTATATCTTTATTTTTTTTTTTTTTGCAAAATGTTTACTTTTGCATTAATTTGTTTACTTTCTGTTTCTCTTTTCCTCTCCTGCTTCCGATATTTACTCTTCGCAATTTACTTTATTTTTATTTCTATGCACTCTGTGTTTTCCTGTGTTTCTTTTTGTTGTTGCTCTGCAGATGCAAATGCAAAGGGGGGTGTGAGAGTGTGTGTGAGTCATTGATTTGATGCCAAGGGTGTGAGTGTGTGCGAGTTGCTTTAAATTGCTATTTATAAACCAAGCAACAGCTTCGTCTTCTTCGTTCTCGTTCTCAGTCTCAATTGGGTTTGTTTTTAGTGTTTTCAGTGCTCTTTTTCTCTTTTTCTCATCCGTTCTCTCTCTCTCTCTCTCTCTCCCGCTCATTCATCCGTTTTGCAATGTGTGTGTCTGTGTGAGCACACACACCAGTGTACGGGGGCCGGCGCACGTGGTAGCGAAACGTGATAACGCAAAATACAACAACTGGCAACAAAACAAACAGAAAACCTGACAACGTCAGGCGTCGCTGCTTGCGCTGGCTTCGCTGTCGCCAGCGACGGCAGCAGAACGCCAGCTGAGCGCTGCAACTGTGAATTTTTGCGATTGGTTCCCTAGAATCCGCTAACACGGCATATAGGCCCGGCCAATGGCGCTTGTCGACAGCACATCCTTCTGCCATTGGCAGGTGCCGAAGCTGGAGCCGAAGTTGCTGCCGAAGTTCGTGTTGCTCTTCGTCTCACGAAGTTGCGTCCCGCTGACTTGTTGCTTTTTTGGCGCTTCCAGAAATAGCCAACACACAGGGGCGCCACGGGGCGTATACTCGATATTCGAATGCAGGGCCAAGTCTCGCCTGGGAAAACAGGTGACCGGCCAAAAGCATGCCTTTGCAGATGTTTCCCCGCAATTGCAGGGGATTTGCAGGGGTGGCTGCCTTTCTCACAGCAGAAAAATGTATTAAAAGGGTTTGAATACAAGGAAAAGGGACACGTTTTTTTTTGAGTCGGAAAATGTTTGAGGATGTTCTTGGGATTATACTTTAATTGTTACAACAGTATGGGGATTTTTGCAAGATTCAAGGGAATATATTTAATTAGAAAAGGTTTGGAAATCTTTAAAAAAAAGTAAAGGAAAATATAAAGCGTATATATTTTATTTAAAATTTTTAAAAATAAGTTTGGAGAAATGCCTATGTTTTATCGAATTTGTATCTCAATAAAATGTATAGTTAAATATTTTGTATAATTTTTTATATATCATATTTTTTACTCCATGTTTAGAGCTAGAAAACTCATATTTATTATTATTTTTTAGCTTTATTAAAACACTGTTTTAACAAAGCTAAAAAAAACAAATAAGTATACATTTTCTAGCTCTAAACATTATGTAAAATGTGGTATTTTAATTTATGAACTATATATAAGTAATATATACGAAACAAAATGTCTGTATTTTTATAAAATTTTTAAAAGTAAAACAACATTTTTAGCATTAAATTTTTTCCAAATATTTTTGAATCGGAATTCAACAATTTTTAGTTTAAATTTCTATAATCAAAGAGCTTCGTCAGATTCTTCCAAGAACCTTCTATGACCTACATCAATGTTGAATGCTAATTAAAAAATATATATAAATAATTTTAAAATCCTAACGCTTTCGGGAATTCCCTAAAAACAAAAAATACCCAGACAATGTACCGGACCTAGGCCAACGTGAAATTTATATAAGAATTATTGTTTTATTCCCCACTGAGATCGCTGGAATTATTTTCAAAATATTCTTAGAAAGCGCTGCTGCTGCTGCTGTGACCTACGCCAATAGTTTAGCAAATATCAAGTATACGCCTCGATGGCAGGCTACTACGACTTGGGTTTTGTCTGGGGTGAAGTACCTACCCTTCGTCCCGCTGATAGATCCGCTTACTTGCCATGACGCAGCGCTAATTAGTTGGTGGCACACACAGAGAGAGGATAGGATTCTGGCCATATTACGCATACGTCACGTGTTGCAAACGCATCAGTGCCGAATATATATGGAATATAGTCACGGAAATCAGCCACGCACTTGGCTTAAATTGCGTATATATATATATATATGATTTTATACTATATATTTGATATATGGACAGATATAGCTTGTTTAACTGTAACAAGGGGCAAGTGAGAGACAGAGGCAGACAGCGCGAAGCGACTGGAAACCTTTGAGCCGTATCTGTGTATCTGTATCTGTAGCTGTAGCTGTAGCTGTATCTGTAGCTGTATCTCTATTTGTATCTGTTTCTTTGAGTACGCTTGCCTGCCGTTCAACGTGCAATTCTCTCCCTCTCTCAATTAATTTCGCCGGCGTGTGTGTGAGAGTGTGCGCCCGGTGTGTGTCCACAACACGTGCTTAGAACTGCGCTAGACAGTGGGCTTTGGGTCATATTGAAATCCGCGTGACTTTGACGTCGCAGCGCAGTTGCTGGCGCTGCTGCAGTCCCTTTTTTTGAATACACTAGTGTTCAAAACAATAGTTGTTAGTTAAAAATAACTAAAAGTAATAAGTGGAATATTTTTCTAGAAAAGTGATTACTTATTATGTGAAAAGGTTTTGTAGAAATCAAAAATATTTAACTTATATTAATTTTATCTTTTAAAAAAGTTTAGTTGGTTACCAATAGTTGCTTTTTTAGTTACTTATTTATAAAATCAATTAAAATATTTTAAAAACATAATAATTATACTAAACATTTATTATTCTTCAATTTTCTGAACAGGAATAACATTATCTCTAAGACTTTCTTTTTATAACAAATCTATTCA
The DNA here is from genome assembly GCA_008042585.1 of Drosophila punjabiensis. NCBI lineage: Eukaryota > Metazoa > Arthropoda > Insecta > Diptera > Drosophilidae > Drosophila > Drosophila punjabiensis. The sequence goes on along the minus strand of VNJR01003006.1, from coordinate 20,152 downwards.
AACTTGATATATGAATTTTCCAATGCAACAATTTTAGTTTTAAAATACTTCCCAAGCTCTATTTTTCTGCACACAGCTGTATACAAGTGTATATAAATATTTTTTTATATACAAATAATATTTTGTAGTGGCAGCGTTTGATAAAAAATAAAAAAACACCGAAAAAACAATTATCAAAGTGGGAGAAGGAGCGCTGTTTTTGGACCGCCGCCCTTTACGTAAGGCGACTTACTTGCAGAAAATTGCAATTTTAGCAGGCCGAGAGCGGCAGCGACGCCGACTCTAGCAGAGCAGCGACTGCCGGCGAGCAGCGACTGCAGCAGAGGCAGCGGAAAACCAGAGACACTGAGACCGAGGAAACTTTGCTTGCCCGGCATTCTGTCGCATCGCGTTCTCATGTGAAAATCGTCGCTGCGCGTTTCGTTCCGAGTTTCTCACTCTCGAGCGGGAAAATCAAACCCAAAAAATTATTTAACAAAGAAGCAAATTAAAAACAAATAAATAATATATTAAAATTAATTCAAGTTGAGTTCCCAGAAAGGTGAAATACTTCTGGAGGAATTTTCAACTGAATAAAATATATATTTTTTATTCCCACACCAGTTTCAAGTGCAATAATTGTGAAATCAAAACCAGTGTCAGTGTCAGTGTGTGTCGAATCGAATATACATCAAATAGCTACAATATAAAGATCACAGAGAGAGAGAGAGAGAGATAGAACCAGCAGAGAGAAAGAGAAAGATTGAGAGCCGGAGATCTCTCAGATATTCTCTGTCCAGCGGCGCCAAAGTTACGGATCCAATTTCAAACAGTTTAATTTAATTTTAATTTTACAACTACAAGAAAAACAAACAACAACCAGAAAACCCAGAAAGCAAAAAAAATCAACCGAAACAACAAAAACCCAAAGCAAAAAAAACGATCTCATTTTTAAGCAGCAACAAAAAAAATTCTGAGAATAAGAAAAGGTATTCCACCAAAAAGGCTGAGAGAAGGAAACGAAACGAATTACAATTCAATTGATTTGGCAAATAATAATGTATTTGTTTTGATTTATAAATAAAATTATATATAAAAGACTCTTCAAAATTTCCATTCTGCAATTTCCACTGAACTTAATCAGTTGCTAAACAAACACATAAAGCCTTTGTACCGATTAGCGATTCAATTTCCTTATATACAAAAAGAACGTCACAAAAATCTTATTATTAAAATTAATTGAACTAAAAGAAAGTGCAAGACTATACAACTATACAATGCCTTTTCTTATTCCTAATCTTCATGATCATCAATTAAAATTAATGGAAACCCAATAGAAATCATACAAAAATAGACGCAAACAAAGTGCATTTCATGACCAAGGAAAAACAAGCGCCAGCTAACAACTCACACTTACACGAAACTATCTTTATCACCGCCATTATCACTAACAGTATCAGTCACTATCAACAATCTATAGTCCAGCACTCATCGATCGATCACTTCCCTAAACTGAATCACTCACAACATTCTCCACGATTGCCACTTCATTAGAAACCACCTTTATTGGCTATCAATTGGCTAGAAACAAAAAATAATAAAAAGAAAATCTAGAACAAATTGGAAACAAATATTAGGAGCAACACACTAATCTGGGTTTTCAAATGAAAGCACAATATTTTCAGATGTGGGCGATTTGAAAGGGCACTGAAAAAAACCCCAAAAAGACTAGAAATTTTCCATTTGAAACTCAACTCAAGTGAATCAGTGTTCTTTTGTGAGACAATGCGCACAACTTTCGGCCGTGGCCCAAAGTTTATTCTGCTAACAAGCAAGTTCAACCACGTGCAACACAAGGAAGTGATCACTTAGGCTTTTGCCACAAATCCAAAACAACAACCAAGCCCAGTGAATTAGCAGCCCAGTGAAGTTAGGACCCAGTTAATAAACCAGTGACCATAATGTCGTCGGATACCAATTCCTGCACCAGTTTCTTCAATCAGGAGCATGCCAATGCCACCCTGTCGCAGTATTTCCAGCAGCTCAACTCCCAGGTGGCAGCTGCAGCGGCAACAACCAGTGGCGGCAACAACAATAACAGTGGAAGTAGTGGCAACAACAGCAGCAGCGGCAACAGCGACAGCGGCAATGATGGCAGCATGACGGGATCGGGATCAGGATCCGGATCCTCGGGATCAAACATGGACAACCATCGGAGCAGTGTGAGCAGCAATGATTCCGGCAAGAGCTCGGGCGGAGGATCCGGTGGAGGATCTGGTGTGAACAACAACAGTGTGAATGCCTGGGCCTTGCAGCAGCAACAGCAGACAGCAGCCTTGCATCACCACCAGCAGCAACAGCAGCAGCAACACCAACAGCACTTGCAGCAACAGCAGCAGCATGCACACCAGCAGCATGTGGCTGCTGTGATGCAGCAGCAACAGCAACATCAGCAGCAGCAGCAGCAACAACACTCACATCACGCCCAGCAGCATGCACAGCAGCAACACCATGGTCATTCACTGCATCCGCACCACACACATCAGCAACAACAGCAGCAGCAGCAACAACACCACCAGCAGCAACAACAGCATGTACAGCAGCAGCAGCAGCAACATCATGCCGCCCAGCTGGCCCACACACTCTCCTCAGCGGCCGTAGCCGCTGCTGCTGGCAATGGTGGCAACAACAACACCAACACACACTCCATCTTCGGCACCGGCAACTTCCACTACAAAACCAACAACTCGTGGACACTGCCCACGGCGTTGACTTACCAAAGGATCTATCCGGAGAATCCCCATTACCAGCGCAACTCCTTTATGGATCCGCAGAGCAATGTGGCTGCTGCCGCCGCTGCAGCAGCCGCAGCTGCTGCTGTTTCCGCTGCAAGTGTGGCGAGTGGCAACCAGGGAACCAGTGCGAATTCCAGTGGAAACAATAATCCTGCCGTCGGAGGACCCAATCCTGGCCAAAACAGTAATAATAACAACAACAACAACAGCGGAAGCAACCAAAGCAACAACAATAACAGCGGCAACAACAACAACAGCAACAATAACAATGTGTCGTCCGTGCAACATGTGGCCAATGCCGTGGCAGCAGCCGTCATAGCCAACGAGCATCAGAACCATTTGAACAGCCTCAAGGCGCGATTTCAGCCATCTAGCTCAGGTGAGGTGATAAGGAAGGGAAATCTATATAGCAATAGGGAATTCTCTGGAGAAAAATCCTGTTAATTTTGCATTAAAACTGTCACAAAGATTTAAAACATACTTAGTTTCAATAATATTTTAAGTTAAATATCTTAAAAGCTTTGTAATAAATATTTTGTGGTCTCTTTCTATTAAATTGAAAAGGAAAATACAATAAAAAGAATAAGGAAAGGCTTCATAAAAAGCGATTTATAGAGCAAATATTTAAGCTAGCTGAATCATTAGGTATGATTAGGTATTATAAATAAATTAATGATTAATAATTTGATATTTGGACAGTATATTATTAATGTTTGTTATTATTTGGATATCATAAAATATAAACAAGATATTTACTTCTTTTTCAATTACTTATGAAGATCCTTCAGTGGGAACTTAGTAGAAAATATCTAATTAATGTCAATAATAGCCAGCTAAAGATCAAAATAAATAAATAGTATTACTAGTAACACGACCAGAATAAAGCAAAACAAATAGTAATAATCTCCATTGAATTTTCTACTATTTGTTCATCCCCTTTTGTTGACTAATTTGCAACGTAAAAGCTGAAATCGGGAATGAGATTGACGCCACCCTTAAAATAATTGCATGCAAAAAAGAAAACTTTGTAAACAACTGATAAAAATTGATGACTAGGTTCTGTGATTTCTCGTAATTTTCCTCTGAGCCTGTCTTTTGTACTAGAAAATTAGTATTCCGTTGTGGAGAGGCGATATGGCGCCCTTAAGCAAAGTGTCTGGAAAATGTCGATCTGCTCGGAAGACCAAAAACGAGGCTGATATCATCGGACGTCAGCGGCCGAGAACTTTGCGCAGTTCGAGCTTGAAAAGCGCACAAAAGTCAAGAAAGCTTGTTGCGCACACGTGAGCCCGGCTATATATTATATATATATATGTGTACATATATATATTTGTATAGGGTGTAGACTATATATATGCCGGGGACTGACGTCGACCGTTCGAAATTGAATAGGAAACGGAATTCAAATGTATCTGCTGCATATGTGTAAATGTATCTTTGCACCGCGGATCGTTAGGTCTATATACAAATATATACATTTAAATATATATATTTGTTGATTGTTTTTTGTTTTCGTAGTGCTTAGTTTACTTACCACAAGGGAAATTTGATTTATTTTAACAATTTCATTTTGTTTATTGAATAGATTTTGATAGAAACTATTTGGAGCTAGGTTACACTTAGAATAAACTTAATTTAAAGTTAATAATAAATATATATCTTATTACTTAACGAACCTAATTTTTGCTATACAACCTTTTTTCTTTAAGTTACAAAAAGGCATTCTCATTTTTCATGGCAATTCGCACTGGAAAATGATTTAATATGCCTTGAAATTTTCCATTTAATATCAATTATAAGGGCACAAGTGTGTGACATTTAGTTTTGTTTATGCCAAAAGGAGTCTTTTTTTCAATGCTGTTGCTGGTTTTCTGTTTCGTTTTTTGGCACATCCTTTCACCCTTTTTTGATCTACTTTGTCAATGCATTTGGCACAAATCCCTTTTGAAAAGCGCGGCTAAGCCACCATTTCCCTTTTCTTTATTTTCCTTTTTTTTTTTTTTGAATGAAAACTGACCTCAGAGAAAATGCATTTGGCTTGATTAGATTTCGGAATTAGGCTGATGAGATTTTTATGGCAGATAATATGAAAATGCATATGGCAAATGGCAAGTGGGTGGTCTTCCCCCACATGATTGTTGCTTTTTTCGCCGTTTTTATTTTTTTGCTGGGTGAAATTTTCGCTATTGAATGTTATACTGGAAATGACCTTTTAAAGGCAGAATGAATAATAATTTGTATGAATTTTGTTGTGTTTCTGTGTTTGTTTGTGAGTGTGTGTGGGAAGCGGGGAAAGCTAAAATGGATAAATGTCAGTTATCGTTGTAGGTGGGCCCCCCATTCAGGGAAAATTTTCCAGCACCCTTGGACAAGCCAAAAATGTTTCTCAATTAATTCTCACTTGTAAAGCTTAATTTATTGAACATGGAATATTTTTATAGGGAAATTGCAGAATATATTAGTTGTTATGTTAACTTTTCAATGTATAAAAATATTTTTAAATAATATACTATATTTCACATAATAATAAAATTTTTATCTTTTTGTTTCTTTATAGGTAAGCATCGAATTCCAAAATTTTATGAACTGCTTTGGCAATTCATTGTAAAATGTTAAATGTTTGTCTCTTTGGCTTAACTTTTTACTGGTAAGCTTGTGCTGTGTTCCATTAACTAACATATATCATTCAAAAGGGTATTGCTCAGCGTTTAAGAGGTAAAAATAAAAATAATAAAATATCTATCATAAAAAACTCTAAAAATTAAATGTTAGAAGAATATAAATCGATTATAAAGAAGTTTTTTTTTGTGACAGAAGTATAAAAATGTAGATATTTTTATATTTTAAGTTAGATATTTCCAAAAATTCATTTTTCTTTGGTAAAAGAGATATAATTCTCAACGGGGTCTAGTTGTAAGCAGCTGATTCTCACGCTAAAAAAAAATAACCTGTTGATATTTTTATACGTTTCTTGTTTTTAACTCCATATTTATGGGTTTCAGGCTTATTTCTTCTTTATTTTATTTCATTTAATATTGAAATTGATTAATATACTTTTTTTGCCCAAAATGTATATTAATTTTATTTCCCAGACCTGTTTCTCGTAGATTTTTTTAAAACTTAGCTTAACGAATTTCTTTCTCAGGAATTTATTTACATTTGAAAAGAAAGATACAAAAATCCCCGAACGTAAGCTCACAAAAAGTCACTCAAAGAAGAGCGAACCAAAAGCTTTTCTCGGCTCACTCAAACGCTGCGCTGCTGCCGGCGTCGACAGCGGAAAATCAGCTTCCGCATTCGAGCCCGGCAGCGACGTAGCAGCGCGGCTCCCGCCAAGCGTGGCGACAGCGACGAACTTTGGCAGGCTGCGCGAAAGAAAGTAAACAGGCGGAATGCGCAAAAAAAGCAGACCATGAGCGAGAGCGAGAGAGAGACAGAGCGGGGGCTTTCTGGCTTTCGGTTTCAAGTTTGGCTTTTATTCCGCTGTCTTCTCTTTTCCTCTTCCTCTTCTGCGGGTTTCTCTGAGCTGCTGCTGCTGCTGCTGCGCCGCTGCCTTTGGCTCTGCCTCTGCCCCATCACTCAGCTGCGAAGCTGCGTTGCACGGCACTGGCGACGCGCGCGTTCACTCAGCGTTCGCAGTCCGGCGGCACCGGTTCGATTCCACGGGCTCTCTCACCCAACAAAAAAAAAAAAACATTAATAAAAACTAAAGGCCGAAAGCAAATAAAAAACACAAAATATCCCCCATACTACACATGCAAGCAAAGGCCATAAAAATAATACGTATACGACGCGTGTCTTCGTCTTTAGCACCGCGCTTTCGAATCCCAATTCGAAGTCGAATTCGAATTCGTGCGAACCTGTGAACTTTCGTTTCCTCTGCGCACCGAAATTCGCGGCAAAGGAAGGAGGATCGTCGCCCCAGCATTTTCCCAGGATTAAAATGTATTGTGAAGTGAATGAAAATAAATGATCTGTAGAGTGAAATTCAAAGAATTTATACACAAAATTATATACGAAACACAGAGATATATATATGAAACATCAAAATACATATATTTTTATGCTGCTAAAAAAGCTAAGAGCATAAATCTAAAGTGTTTATAAGTTTGCCAAATAAAAAGTAATAAAACTCAACGATCAAATAAAAAAAAATTTTCTTAGGCTGATGTATTTTTTAAATTTAAATTTAAATGCTGGTAAAATATAATTACTAAAAAAGCTACAAGCAATAAATTATAACAACCTTTTGAAATAGAAAATAATTTATTACCTTTTACCTTTTAAAAGTATTTAATAAATCTTGCTTACATTAAAATATTCCATATTGTCAAAGCTAAATAGCTTAAAAAACTATATTTGCTTATTTAAACAAACAAAGTTTGTTATAAAATTATTGAAAAATATTTTAAGTATTAGAATATTTTTGCTTGTAAGCTAAATTCTTAAATTTCTTTAAATATCTAAAATATTTTCACCGGCTTTTAAGTAAATGCAATCAATTGTTCGAATTTTTTAAACACAAGCCAAGTCACTGAATCATTATAAAAAGTAAAGAACAAATGCTAAAATAATAAAAAGAAAAACCCAAAGAAAGCAACATTAGATCGAAGCAGAAGCAACAAAAACACGAATAAGTGCGACGATCAGTTTGACAAATAGCAAAAACGCATAGCAAAAACATTTCGCTTGTGCTTTGTTGCTGTTTGCTGTCAAGGTCAAACTTTTCTCATTCAAAAGCGGCGGCGAGAACCGAACCCCTTAACAAAACGGCCCAGCCCCACAGCGAAAAATAAAAAAAAAAAAATAAATAAAACAACGCTCAGTACGCGGAATAGTTGACAACGAAATATAGCAGCGGCAGCAACAAAACACACAGCGTAATAATAGAAAAAGCAAACAAAACAAACAATAGAAAAATTGCTAATGCGAAAAAAGCGACACAAACTTAAATAAAAACTGAGCCAAAGCCCTCGCAATATTCTGAGTGGTATCTCTGTGTGCGAGTGTGTGTGTGCGGGTTAACGAGAGCTTAATGTTGCTGCCGTGATCGCCACGAGCAATTAGAATTTGCTGCGGGAGCAGCAGCAGCAGCAGTAGCAGCAACAGCAACATCATCACGGCGGCGCGTGCGATAAAAAGCTTTTTCCCATTTCCATTTCCACTTGCAATTTCAAATTCAATTTGTTGTTAATTAAGTTAGCAAGCAGCAGCGGCAGCAGCAACATGCAATAAAACACTAAGAGCCGAGAGCCAGGGGAATCGTAACCAATTGTGATCTCAGCAATGAGAATGGACTATCAAATGCCACCGCCAGCTTTGGCGCTACAGCAACAGCAGCAGCAGCACCTAGGCCTGCAACATCAGCAAAATCAGCTGCAACTGCTGCAGAATGTGCAGCAGCAGCAACACCAGCAGCAGCAGCAGCAACAGCAATTGTTGGGTCAACAATTGCCACCTCTTAGCAGCTTGCCACTGCAAGTGGTAAACAATCTGCCGCATTTGCTGGGTGGCAACAACAATAACAACAACAACAGCAACAACACCACCAACAATCCGAATCTCAACTGCAACAACAATCTGCTACGCAACTCCATGCAACACCAGCAGCAGCAACAGCATCAACAACAGCAGCAGCAGCAACTGCTCAACAGCCTGAGCAACAATAATGTTGCCAATGGCAACTTGCCACCGCCAACGCAATTGTTGCAGCATCATCTGCAACATTTGGCGCATGTGAATGTGAATGCAGCAGCGGCCGTGGTGGCTGTGGCAGCCAACAACCTGCAACAGCAGCAGCAACTGGCCACCGGCAACAGCAGCAACACCAGTCCCGGCAGCAACAACAATAATAACAACAACAACATACTCAATCACAACAATCTCAATATCATTATCAATAACCATAATAATAGTAACAATAATAATAACAACAATCCAGCAACACCAAATGCAAATCTTGCGGCTAGCAACAATGCCACGCCCACGGTTAATACCGCCGTTGCGGTGGCGCAACAGCAGCAGGCGCACGAGAATAGTTTGGTCAATAGTTTAGTGGGTGTCATTAATGGCACCACCACCACCACCAACAACAACAATAATAATAATAGTAGCAACAACAACAATAATAATAACAACAACAACAACAACAGCAATACCAACAATAATAATACAAGCAACAATAATGGAGTTGGCGACGACAACAATCGATGGACACAGTTCCAGGTGCAACAATTGTGGAAGCAACACGCCAACTACTTAAACGGTATGCGATCTCTCCAATTAATCTACAGCAAATCTAAGGGATGAGTTATAATTACCAACAATTGTTTGGCAAGTTAATTAAGAGCTAGTCGAACTAGTAATTTTAAGTGTATAACTATGTATTTATTGAGCTTAAACTTGAAGGAAAACTAAAATTGGGAGGTTCTTATGATTAAACCTTCTAAGAGAAATTTCTGCCCCACATGTTGCTGATGTGTCAGCTCTTGACCTTCGCTAAGCAAGTTTATTTCCTTGTCCACAAATTGATTGTATGCCTGGCTAATTTTTGCTCACACCTCGGGTACACACTCGCACACACAACCCCCAGAGATGCCCCTCCGGGAACCAACGACCCTGATGCAGTGTCAAAGTCAGCTTACATCGATTGGCGAGGGGGGCACATGTGGCAGTGTCTATTTATTTAGGGGTTCCTCTAATTGAGGAGACAGCGTGGGCTTATGACAACGAAAGAGGGGCTTTGGGGGGTTGTGGATAATAGATTGTAGTTTGTAGATTTACTTGGACATTTCCGCGTGGGGTAGGTTAGTCAAAAGTCGAGTAAAACTCAACTTTCAAACCTTTCGGACTTCGTTTCACAATCACTTTTGCTTTCGACTTTAGGCCATGCTCTCGGCAAGGGCCAAAACACAGCAACAACTTGTTGAACGCGACATTTCCAGACAACTTTCGTTTCTGACTTTTGGGTGCTTTCCATACATATATATATATATATACAAATATATATATTCCAGGCAGCGTTTTTGTTTTTATTATTATGTATTTAAAAGCCGCTTGGCCCGGCCTTTGGCGTTTTTATATTTTATATTTTTTTCTCTTCTCTCGTCTTTGGCCTTTTGTTGTTATCACCCAAAGTTGATCTGCCAAAAAAAAAACCAAGAGGCAACAAAAGGGCAATTTTTGTGTGTTTTCTGTTTAACATTGCGCGGAATAATTTATATTTGTCCAACAACAAATAATGTTAAAATCGTAAGCGGCTCTTTAGCAGCCGAAAAATGCGTTTTTACTTTCATTGAGGCAGCCGCAGCAGCAACATTAAAAGCCGCAACAGCAGCAGCAGCAGCAGCAACATCGCCGCCGTCAGCTGCTCTGCCGGCTTAGCAACATCACCGAAAAATTAACTTTCACTTTTTCGGCAGTTTTTAAATTCATTTCTTTCTTTGCTTTTTTTGGTAGTTTTATTTTTTTTTTCGTTTTTGATATTTTTGTTGCTGTTACTTTGGCTTTTGATGTTGACTTTGTTGGCTCTTCTTGAAAATAAAACTAAGAGAAACAGCAGCGTAAAAAAACCCAATGTTGAAGGGTTCCAGTTCAGCTTAAAAGAGTGGGAAATAAATATAATTTTATCTTAATCAAAAAAAAAAATGTACAATTTCGAAAGTTGCCAAAAAATGACAGCGGGGGTTTTCTGTTAAATATTTTGAGAGTAACTAAAAAGCTTAAGATATTACTATGATTTATAAGATGGGAAAAGGTCTTGTATACTTGAATCTCTGGAAAAAATATAGCATCTACTTATAGAATTATTATTATTCTAAAGTATTCTCAAAGCAATACATTTCCAGCACGTTTTCTTTTAGTTCTTAAAACCATTCAGTCACATCTTTTGATGCAGCCTTCAGCTTCAACTATTTCTATCTGAGGAATTGCCAATGAACACCTCAAAAGTCGCCTCGAATTTCCATTGACTTGAGCCGTTCGTTCGTTCGTTTGCCTTAATCTGACGTTTCATGACTTCCTTTTGTTTGGATTATCTCCGGGGGGAAGCTTGGCGGCACATTAATGTGGCTTTATGTGCGGTGAGACATGCCAAAAGGCAAAACTAAAAAAGGGGGAAAAGAGGGGCTTCAATGGGGACTAGAAAACCCCCCTGAGGCGTCGTCCGTCACACACTCACCCAGATAGGCGGCCTGCCAAAATGCAACGTATTACAGTTATTTCAATCAAAACTCTGGCTACTCGTCTTGGCCAAAACGCCAGATTGCTGCCAATTTACGGAATATATTGGTGTTTGGCCCACAGTCGGCACAGTGGCAGTGGCTAAGGCGGCGCATGTTGCGCAATCGAGCGGCGGTATGGCGGTACAACGGTAAAACGTGCGAATTGCTGCGACGCTGCCAGGTGAGAAACTTGAATCAGTGAAAGTGGCCGAAAGAGAGCTTTGTCTTCGACTTTGGCTTTTAGCTCTGTCGTACCACGAGGCGTATGAGCAATCTGTTCACACGTCGTCGGGCTAAAAAATACTGTTTAAAAAAAGACCAGAAGCACTTTGATTGAATTTACTGTGTTTTGATTACGTTTTTAGCCCAGTCCCGCCCAGTCCTCTCTTTCGCCGTGCTCTGCATATTCGAGGCAATTTAATTTGGGTTTCGATGTCTCTGGTGGTTCGTTCGTGTTTCAGTTTTTCAGTTATTCAGTTTTTTTTTCAGTCTCTCAATCCCGGTTGCTTTATGGCATGAGGTCTATAATTTGATAGAGCCAACACGATACGTATGATTATCGGTTTCGCTTCCTTATTTCTGCTAATTAACCGTCGCCAGCTAACGTTGCGGCTTTCTTTCTATAAACTGAACTGAAATTGGGCTAATGGGTTGAGTTGTGTTGGGGAAAAACTGCGATCAAGTTATTGTATGTGGCAAATTGTGTCGCTCGCTGTTGTCTCGAGGATTTTCACTTTCCCCCCGGCCGAGACGGGCAATTAAACTATTGCAAAATATTTCGCTCACTCTTTTGCTTGTCTTTCATAATTTTCTATTAATTTCGTAATCACAAAGAAAGCGGTCTGCCGTTAGGGAAATCGCGTTTATAACCGCTATATAGTCTGTCTGTCTAATGTCTGAGTCTGAAAAATTTTTTTAGAGTGAATGAGTTGGCAGAGAATTAAATTGCACAGCTGGAAAGATTGTGAAATTGAGGAAAGCCTGTAGTGGCTTTTCATTGATTAATGCCGCTATTTGAGATCATATTTTGTTATGGATTATTGAAAATTATTTATTGAAAACGGAAAATAAATGTTTGGTCAAGCTTAAAGTAGTCTATTATCTTTATTTATTTTATTGTTTTATTTTTCCTGGAACTAAAAATGTATGAGTTCTTATCAAAATATTATTTTTATACTATAAATATTATTTAAAACCATTTAAAGTTCAAAAATATATATAAATAAAAACTCAGTTTGTAATTTATAAATATTCCTGAAATTCAATTTTATTAAATATAAAATATACGAAAAACAGGAAACATCATTTTTACATTCAAAACCTAAGCTAAAAATTTAAAAGGAAAAGTTAAAATCCTCATCAACAAGTTTTCTTAATTTTAATCTTCAAATAAAGCCTAAACTTTTCATGGAAAACCTCAGCCTAGCCACAAATATCCGTGCTAGCAACCCGGAAATCAAAACTCCATCACATTTTCCCACACATAATTAATTTCACAAACAAAAAAAAAAAAAGAGCGGTAGAAGGCATAAAACAAACACACACATAAATACTTAAACCGTAAAAAAAGGTACAAAAAAAGCAATGCAAATGAGCGCAAATACGGAATGAATGCAGTGCACACAAAAACCTCAAAGACAACAACACGCAAGCACACAGAGACAGCGCAACAATCGAAAGTGTTACACTTTCTGCACTTCACCAACAACAACAACAGCAACAGCAAAAGAAACAACAATAATGGCAACAACAAACCATAAAAAAAGAGTGCGATGTACATATAGTTTATACAGCGATGTAATACACCGAGGCACTCATCCGCAGTAACAACAACCAACAGAAAAGGCAGTAACATCAACTGTAACACCAACAACGAGACAGGAAACTGACTTTAATTAGGCGACTTTTGTATACTCTTTGGGTTATATAAAAAAAAATTATAACGTTTAGAAAAAACCTTTGTAAAAATCTGTAGCACATTTAAAAAGTAATTACAACACTAATAATGCAGAATAAAGGTTCTTTAAAAAAGACATCATCTTTTGTTCAAGGTTCTAAGAATTATATACTTATATTTAGTCTTATAATTTAATTAAAGGAATTAATATTTCATATAAAAATAGATCTTATGAAAAACAATATAAAATCACAAGTTTAGAATTTTATAATAATATATTTATTTTTTTAAGAGAAAATGAAGGGGATATATAATAAAAAAAGTTAGTTTCTTAATACATTTTTATTAATTTTGGAGTTCTGATTATTTATAACTATAACTAAGGTAAAAGTTTCTAGCTTCTAATTTATAAAATTTTCTTTACATGTTTAAATAGAGTTTGTTAAGTTTTTGATTGACCTAAAATATCTGAAAAGGTACATTTAAGACAGTTTTAGAGTATTAAAAAAGGTCTGGAAAAATAAGAAGCTATCAGTTACTTATATAGGAAAATGTTTTAAAAATTGTCTACTGAATTTAAATTTTTACATTTTTACATAAAAAATCCAACATTTTAAAAACTCCTTAACTCCTATAAAACAAAAGTCCAATCATAGTGAGTACACCCACTGAAAGAGTATGAAAACCCGTCACAGTTGCGCCATCGACGCCGGCAGCGACGCATGCGCAGAGAATTACCTGAATGAGTGAAAGAGCGAGAGTGGAAGTGAAAAGAGTGCCAGAATGAGGGACAGAGAGAGGCAGAGAGACAGGTGAAAGGGGCGGACAGCGCAATCAAAGTGTTGTTGTAACTGTTACCGCTGTGATTGTTGTAGTTGTTGTTGCTGTTGTTGAACGTGTCTGCCGGCAACTGAAATGCAAAAAGTTGCATAATTTTGCGACGGCTTTTTTCTACTTTATGTTTTTATTATTATTATAAAACCTATATAATTTTTTTATAGGCATCGTTGATTCGCCATTTATTGATCTTTATTATTATGGTTATGGTAATTTAGGGTTGTTAAAGCGGGCAAAAGCAAAGCAAACTTTCGCGTGGAATTAATTTTCATAAATATTCGTCAATGTCGTCAGCAGCATCTCCAATTTGTTCTTCCCGCAGAAGCTACATAGCTTTTTTGGTTTGCGTATTTTAAACTGGTTTTTGTTTTGGGGATAGTTTTTTTTCGGGTCTCGAGACCCGTTTTTTTGCTGCAGGCACTCTCACTTTCATTTCGTTTGTCCAGGGAAATGGGGGGAAAGATGGGACTTTGAGACGGATGTGAAAAGGAATTAAACATTTAATTGGTTTACAGGATAGGATATCTTTTTGGTGGAATTAAAAGTGCAGCAAATAAACCAGAAAATAATGAATAAACAAAATTGATTTAATGATAAGCAGCGGGTTTGGGAAATTAAATTGTTTATAGATCATGATTTAGATATAAAAGTAGCTGTAGGAAATGTAGTAAAATATTAAAAAGGATAAAGCTTAAACTCACTTTTAATCAACCATAAAATCTTATTTCAATCACTAAACTTACTTCCTCAATTTCCTCTTCATTTAAACATCAAAATCACAGTCACTAAAACCAGCAAACTTTTAAAATTCACTCTGTTTCATACTAAAAACCCGAAAAAATCGAAATAAAAAGTGAAAGTTTAATTCCCCAAAAAAATATATCCGAAAAACCTACGGACCATGGTCCACTAAAAATTGTGGCCAACCATTAACACAACAAAGACCACAAAAAAAGTTAACAATTTACAGAAAAAATAATAATACCAGTAATAAGCATAATAATAATATTATTAGTTCCATAAAAAAGATAACTCACAGCTGTGTGAGAGCGTTTCTCCGGAGAAACAATATGTTTGTTGTCGTAGGCCCAAAAAAAAAAACAGAAAGAGAGAACTCTCCATTATCTCTGCATCTCTTTCTAATGCCTCTTCCTCTCCCTTTCTAATGAAAGTGAAATACAGACCAAAAAACGCACGAAAATTATGCAAATTATTTTAATTACCAAAAATGAGAAATTTCGTTGGAGGGAAAAAAGCCACACACAAAAAAAGTCCAAAAAAGGTAAAATAAAAAATAAAATAAAAGCCAAACAAGGTGCGAGAGGGCTCGCACCAAAGATGACACAGAAAGAAAAAATGGCTTGACCTACTTAAAATGGCAAGAGAAACTGAAACTGAAACCGAAACCGAAACTGAGACAGAAACGAGTGGAGAAGATTAAGTCGAATTCCTGTTTTTGTTGGGTTCGCTTCTAAAAATAAACCAATGGACAAGATTCCTGCTGTTAAGCACACAAATCAGCGATGCCGATGACAGTGAAAGTGAACCGAAAAAAACACACAAATAAATTCAGATCGCAGGCAATAAAATAAAAGTAAAAGTATCTGTTAACAGAGGCAGCAGCATCTCATTTGCATCCTTTTGCTTCGATCTGCTCAGATATTCCCCTATATATCCTTGCATTTTAACTCTTTCGCCTGCATGCATATCCGTTTTCGCTATAAAGTATTTCCTGACTTCCTTCCTGTATCTGTTTATCTGTATCTGTATCTGTGCTGTTCTTGTATCTTATTAATGTTTTCTTCTTTATGTGAAAGAATCAATATTGTATTTCTTCTCTCTACTATCTTTCTTTTCCGTTTCTTTTGTTTTACAGGCAGGAAATCTCCATTTTTGGGTTTCATTTGCAAAGCAAACGGTAATTTGGTTTTTTGTTTTTTTTTCTTTCTTTTTGTGTTATTAGTTTGTTCTCCTTTTATTATATGTTTTATGCTGTTGTTAGTACTTTGGCTTTTGTGCTCTTTCTTTCTGTTTGTTTTTGTGCGTTTTTTTATATTTAATTGCCATGCGAAAGTTTTTGAATGAGTTTTGTGCGCTTTTTGTATTCAATATTTTATTGGCTTTTAAGTGAATATTTTATTGGCTTTGTTTTGCATGATTTAAGGCAAATATTGGTGCTTTTATTTGCGGATCATCGATATATTGAGTGCTCTGTTTGATTTGCATAATTTTTTGGTGTGAACATAACCCTAATTGTAGATTAGTTAAACTAGTTTTAACCTAACTTGATATACAAATATATATTCAGGTTTCAGATTTTAATTTTTGTATTTAAAATAGGTAATAAAATTTAAGAGCATTTTTATATTTATTTTTGGTTACCTACAAAATTTTAAATGTGGTTTAAACAAGCGAAAAACTTTCCATTTTTTGGGTAATATTAAGAGAAATTAATATAATAAATTTATAATTTAAAACAGATCTCTTCTCAAAAAGACTTTCTTTAAATAATACATTAGGTTAGTAAAAAAAAATAATTATTTAATAAAAAAAAACATTTTTTAACCTTAATATAATTTAAATAATAAAAAAAAACATCTTTATCCTTAAATATTTTTATGGAATTACTCGTTTATTTTCGTTATTAAACTTTCATCATTTTTCTCAATTGTTATCAATTACACTTGCTATTTTCAAAAAGTTACAATAATATTAATCATTAAAATAAAATAAAACATTAATATTATCCTTAAATTTTGTCTTTAAATTACTCATTTATTTTTGGTAGCAAACTTTCATAGTTTCTCTAAATTTTTACCAAATTTTTTAAAATTCATTAAGCACAAAAAATGAGCCACAAAAGTAAAAAAAAACGTGTTATTTCCAAGGAGTTACAAAAACATAAATAATTTAAATAATATGAATCACTTTTCTTATCTTGAAATAACGTCTTGAATTAACTCATTTATTTTCGTTACCAAACTTTCATCATTTCTCCTTTTTGCAACGATATTTATGGCCTAAAATGCCTTCATTTATGTACAAAAAAAAAAGCAGCCTTAAAAAACAGCCACAGTGACAAAGTTCAAAGCCTGTTTTTCCAAATTCCCAGACATAAATCCTCCTAAAATGCAACACACAAGTGTCTAATTAACAAAACCGAAAACCGAAAGACGAATCTGCCGTCTTTCGTAGCAAAAGAGTTCACTCGCACATTACCCATACGCCGCGTGGGCCGATTGCCTGGACAGAGCCACTGCACATTTGCAGATTTGCAAGTCCCAATTTTCCACCACAGACCAGATATTACTTCACACCCGAGGCACAGACATTTCACTTACGCTTTGGTGAGCACATCGAAAAGAAAAGATATTACTTCATTGCACAGACCAGAAATGTGTGCGAAGAAGTCGAAGCCAAAGCCGAGGAGGAGGAAAGAAAGAGGCAGGCCGCAAAATGGCATAAAATTTCGCAATAGTTGGTAATGCAAAAAAAAAAAAAATAAGCGGCAGTAGCACCACACAAACTGTAAACTGTAAAAAGTCCAAGAAACACAAAAAAAAAAGAAAGAAAAGGAAGAAAAAAAAAACATTCGCAAATGAAAGTGAGAGTGAATAAGAAAGCGGAAACTATTGCGAGCCAAAGAAACCAAAGACGGCAACTGGTTTCTGTTACTGTCTGTCGAGCAAACTCGTTTTGTGAAAGAAATCAAAGGAAAGAAAGAGGCGAAAAGCAGAGAAAGATCATGCTCAGCTGCGCATGCGCAGCGCCGTCTAAGCCCGAAATCCACTCAACGGGCTCAATAGGGCTGAAAAAGCTTTTACCCATCAACTTGTTGCTTTTTTGAGTGTTTTTACTTTGATTTTTGTTTTTTTTTTTGCTTTTTTATGTAGCTTTTTTTGTTGTTGCTTTTTTTTTGTATTCGTATTCGTTGTTGTATTTGCTTGAAGCGATAAAAATCAGTTTGAAAGCTGCAGTAAAAATTTCACTTTCGCTTTTCATGCTTCCTCTTGCCGTTGTTTGCATTGTGTGTGTGTGTGATTTGTTTGTTTGTTGGTTTTCTTTCTTTCTTTGTTTTGTTGTATTGTGTTTTGTCTCTCTCTTTTTCCCCCCTTTTTGTTTGCCTGCAAACCCGTTTTTTAAGCATGCGGAAATTTGCGGAAATTTGTTGCTAGCTCTATGAGTGCGGGTTCCCATACGTTTCCAAAAGAATTCAAATGGTTTATATAATAGAGAAATGAAGAGCACTTGACCCAGTTTACAAAGCAAAAACAGCCATCTTATCGGGACCCTTAACAATCTATATTTAGACTCGTATCTAATCATTAAACTAATTAAACCCTTTCCTCGTAATTTTTTGCAGGCAAATCCACATCGAATAGCAAAGAAATCATCTGCCCCGATGACAAATACAAGGAGGAGGGCGACATTTGGAATGTCGAGGCGCAGACAGCGTTCCTGGGCCCAAATCTGTGGGACAAGACCCTGCCCTACGATGCCGACCTCAAGGTAACACAAGTTAGTATCATTTCTATCATCGCTGCGTAGTGGCTGCGTCTTTTTCTCTCTTTATACAATGTTCCGACGGTCCAAATTACACAAAAAAATGAAATGGAAAAGCTCAAAATTTCACATAAAACAATACACAAACACACATGAAATGCAGTACAGTCATGACAAAACATACACACAAGTTAACGTGAATGTTATCGATTGCTTTACTTAGTGCGAGAATTGTATTCTCATCATCAGAGCTCAGAGATCGTGTAACTAACCCCGAGGAAATACCTGCTCCTCCCATCTATGTCAGAGTGTTTCATTTCATTATTTTCATCTTCAACCCTTTTGTAGTATGCCGACCTAGACGAGTTCCTCTCGGAGAACAACATACCTGATGGCCTGCCCGGCACGCATCTGGGCCACTCGGGTGGCCTGGGCCACCGGTCCGATTCCCTGGGCCACGCAGCGGGTCTGTCGCTCGGCCTTGGCCACATAACCACAAAGCGGGAGCGGTCGCCCTCGCCGTCCGACTGCATCAGTCCGGACACGCTAAATCCGCCATCGCCGGCCGAGTCAAGTGAGTATATTGCGTAATGCTGTCTATCGATTTATCGATAACGTGGCAATAAAGATCGTAAATGAAATTGTAATCAAAATTGTTAAAAATGAAAATGTCAAAAACGCAGTATCTATCGAGATTATTAAATAACTATCGAAATTACTGAGCAATTTAAAGCGATAATTTACAAAAATGATCGATAAATTAAATTGAGATACAGTAAAAATTATAATGAAAATATTAAAGAATAACTAGATGTCAAATACAAAATCTTTCAAAATGAAACAATAATTTAATGACTCAATTATCCGATAAATGATTTTAATTAATCGATAACAAATTAAAATGCAAATATTTATAAATTTTTGAATGTTAACAACAATACTATTATGATTTTTTGCAAGCGAAATAATTAAAGTAAATACAATTGATATTAAAATAATAATAGAACTGTTTTACAAATGTGCCTTTTATCGATGACAAAATCAAGTTTCAGTTTATAAATATTTTTAATTTACTTTTTAAGTTTCAAATTTATAAAACATGCTTTTCATCAGCACATTTTCTAGAAAGTTTAATACAAAATTTAAGCGATAACACTTTGTTGTCGATATTAATTATCAGTTGCTTTAATAATAAAAAAATCCTATTAAAACTATTTATAAAGCAACTAGAACCACGATTGATATTGCCAGTAAGATGTTTAGTCTCTATTATTGATTTCTGTAAACTAAAATATGTAAAAAAAAACACAAATGGAATGGACATTGCTTCTAACTTAAATTATAATGGAATTGTATAAATTAATTTAAGTTACCCACAAATGTCTTATCAAATGCTAAATGTTAAAGAGACACAAACGAAGGGCCAAACGTGGCCTTTTGACTCAATGATTCCCATTCCAATTTGTGCAAATCCTTAAATTTCAATTTCAATTTCAATTCAAGTTTAAATTCAATTCGATTTAATTTCTCTCGATTTAATTTTCTACACCCATTCGTTCTTTCGAGTTTCCCCAGTCTTTTTGAGGTTTTTGATTTTTATGATTTAAATTAAGCACGAAACAGTCTGTGAAACATTGTTAACATTTAGTATTTGATATTCCAGCATTTTCGTTCGCCTCCTCGGGCCGTGACTTTGATCCGCGGACCCGAGCCTTCTCCGACGAGGAGCTCAAGCCGCAGCCGATGATCAAAAAGTCACGCAAGCAATTCGTTCCAGATGAGCTCAAGGACGACAAGTACTGGGCACGCCGCCGGAAGAACAACATTGCCGCCAAGCGATCCCGCGATGCCCGGCGCCAGAAGGAGAATCAGATTGCGATGCGGGCACGCTACTTGGAGAAGGAAGTGAGTATCGAAGA
>VNJR01003001.1:0-32530 GCA_008042585.1 Drosophila punjabiensis | reverse complement strand
GACGGATAGCAAGTAAATTACGACTAGAAAGCATTTTCCCAAATGTCCGCCGGCCATATGTACGCCTATCGAAAGGCATACGAGTGTGCCCACGAGTACCCACAGTGAAGCCTCTCAATTGGTACGGGTGATTAGCGATGAAAGCGAATAGAGGAAACCCTACTAATTGGAGAAGGTTCGACTTCCTTTCCACTTCACTTTTTTGATTGCAACCCGAACCTCTGCAGAGAATCTAATAATTTACAGTAGAACCTCGAAGAATATATCTTCTCCCTTGTTTTATCGAATTTAATAGGGAGGTTTTTGTAAAATTATTGAAAAACAGTTGGAGTTTCGACAGAAAATAAAAAAATAAAATGCTTTTATTACAGTTAAAGATAGCTATCTAACGATAAAGCCAAGACTAACTAGAGTTTTCATTAAACCCTATTTATGTTGACAAAAAAGAATACAGGAATAATCTTTTCTCGTTCTTCCGTTGTCTTTTTTGGCAGGGTTCCTTTTTAAAATAGGAATAAATTGCATTTTCTTAGCAGGGACTTTATCTGTTCACAAAATTTTAACTGAAAGATAATAATTTTGGGTACCGCGTATCTCACGACTGTTGTCTTTTAAGGTTTTCCTTCTTATCGAGACCTTACTGTGACTGCAAAGAAGAGAACGGCCCTTGTCTAATGGGGCAACTGATGCATCCGGAGCTCAAAGCTGAGTCACTCCATCTATTTATTTTTATCTTTCTCCACTCATGTTTTTTACCAACTTTTCGACTTTTCTCTGCGCTTGGGAATAATCACGCCATCTCGGCCCAAAAGGGCCCCAGAAAATAAAAAGCTTTTCAAGTTTTTTGTTTTACATTTGTATTTTTAAGAGTTTTTTTGTAGTTTTTTTTTCTTTTCTTGGTGATAAAGTGTTTTTTTTTTATGATTGCGTAAGTTTTACAAAAATTACTGTTTAGTTTCGTTTAAGGAAATATACACAGTGTTTGTTGTTGTTTTTCGTGAGTTTTCTCATTTAGCTGCTTGGAGTTTAGTACTTCTCCATACAATATACACAGTTAGGTTGTTCAAAATAGATTTTTTAAGGGGGCTTTAGAGGGAGGAAATTCATTTTGCCACAGATACAAAATAAAATTATACAGTTCATGGTACAGTACATACAATTTAAAATGTCACATCGATAGTGTACATACAATAAATATGAGTTTAAGGGGGTGAGGGTGGGTGTGTAAAAGAGTGTGTGAGTGTGCGGTATGAGTGTGTGTTTGTGTGGGGAGGGTGGGGGCTAAGAAGAATTTTCTTTAGATAATTTCAATTATAATTACAATAAACAAAATAATAAAATTGTTTTTAATGATTGAGATCATGACACAAAGTAAATTGTAAATACTTTTGGCACACGCGTGCATCAGGATCCGAAAACACGCTGAGAACGCTTGAATTGGTTTTTTGGATTTGGGGGTAAGAGTCTATATAACGGATGCATAGCGCCGATCTGTCGTCATCTAAAATTAGCATTGCCTAATTACAATTTAATCTACTTCGTAAGTCTACGGCCGACAGCGAATTGAAGTCTCTTTCGCTGTCTCACCACAATTTACGTATATATTGCCAATGTACAAAATATAATTTCCTTTTTACACATAAATAATTTTTAGTATATATCTACGACTTAATAATTTCCATAATTATATCAATCGCTATGCATCCGGATGTATTTAATATTATATTATTTTTGCCTGTTTTGGCTGTGCACGCGCGCCGATCTTTTCTGGTTTTGTTTTTTTGTTTTTGTTTGTTTGTTGTTTCTGGTTGGCTGTTTTTCGCTTTTAAGCATTTGTTTTTCCTTTTTTTTTCTCTGTCTCTTTATGCAACAACATTTGGGGACCGCAAAGTCTTGGTTTAAACAAAAAAAAATATAAACAAATTATTTTAGAAATTAAGATTACGTTTACAATAAATATCATATATTGCAATTGTTGCTCCGCCAGGGGCTGCCGATCAGTCGTTTTTCTCCTCTATAATTACTGCTCCGCATCCCCCAATTCGCTAGTCCCATTATCCACAGTATTGTTGTTGTTGATGTTGCTGATCTCGTAACTCATCTTTATGGTTTTTGGCACACTTTTGCGAACACGCATCTTGCCTGTAATGATAAAGAAATTGAAAAGAAAAAACATTGTAGTAAATATATATGTATGTAGATTGATATGTGCATCCCTAACTTAAAGATACCAAGTCAGTGTGCATTGTAAACGTGAAATACTTGTAGTTTCCTAAATAGTAGTGCTCAAGTAGTTGCGCGACTACTATATAGTCTTGTAGCTACGTACAACCGCTATACAAAGTTTGTGATTAGTCACACCCCAAAGGTGGAAAATGGGAAATAAAAATAAAAGTGCAAGCGTCATTTTGTTTGACCTTCAGAAGTCAAAAGGGAAAGCAATGTTAGGGTGTGCGAATCGAAATGCATTTTCGCAACTGAATACGTGTCGGTGGGTGTGTTTTCCTTTTCTGCTTCTTCGTATAGCGTTCTTATCTCGCTGTCTGAGCGACAGAATTATGCACACTTGTGCAATCTAGAACACCTATTCGGCGAGAACCCATACCTGGTCATTGGCTAGCCGATAAATAAATGTCATGGCCGCAGCGATAACTGCAGCTTTGTGGGGAGCAGAAACCCGAACGGGGAAGGGAATCACTTGAGTAATCTATAAAGGCGAACGATCGCCCCGCGACGAATGCGTTCTGTTAGATAGCCAAATAGCACATCAACCTCGCAAATAGTTGCTTTTTTAAAACGCAGCTGTGTTACTGCCGTCCAAGTACAGTCCGACCTGGTTTAGAGGAAATTTTCAAAAGATTCTGTGGAAAATCTGAATGGTTCTAAAACTTTTTAATTTTGCTAAGAAAAAAGTTTATAGGCAAAATCTCCAGAAGTTGCCCTTTTCTGCGGTGATTTTTAGTTGGGTTTAGATATGGGTTAGACTGTACTCCTCTATCAGGTCTCGATCGCGGGCAGCTGCGGTTGCCTCATCGCGTCTCATAGTGAACCGCTAGCCCGAGCTTAGACGATCGACGGAGACGCTCACGAAACCGCAGCCACTGCGCAGTGACCTAAAAGCTGGAAAGCAAAGCGATACAGCCACAAAAGGCTGGGGGAATACAAAAACAAGAAACGAGCCCCAAGGCCAGCTTAGAAAACCGAATACTTAAGCACACTTGCTATTAAAGACTTCTATGAGACAAGAATGTTAATCTATTGAGAGACTGGCTAGCTTAGTCATAAATAAAGGTTAAGATTTTGTAATTTATATATTTAAGAGAAAAGAGGCAATTTTTCTGAAATTTTCATTTGCAATTTAAGAGAAACTTCAAATCTCAAAATGAACTTTAGATTTATCGAGAATCTGACAAGTTTTAAGTAAATGGTACATAAGTCAAAAGCAAAGTATTCTTAATGAAAAAAAAAACATTTTTAATGCTAGAAAAGTTTTCTTCTCTCTCGGGGGCGTTACAACTTTACAGAAGAAACATGGAAACTCCACGATAGAGAAAGAGAATGGATGGGGCACACTGGCAGCCAAAGAGTCGCGCTGCCGGCGATACAATCAAATGTACAGTTATAGAAAATTATAAGCCAGCGACAAAGAACGTCAAGCGAAACGCAGGCGAAGAAGAAGCAGAAGGGGAAATCGGCAAAAAACGATCGCCTATTGTAATGAGCGGGTGGAATAAGAAAGAGAGAGAGAGGGGAGTGAGCGAAAGAAAGCGGGAGCGGGAGAGTTTTGTAATAAAGAGGTGAATGACGGGGAGTGCGTTTACCGTTATCGTTATGAGCACGCAGCTTGGAAGCTTTCGCTCCCTCCGCCGCCTAACTCTCACCCCCTTTTCACGCAACAACAAAACGCGTTTTGTTTACGAAATGTGTGTGGAGAGAGAGGCGGCGATGAAAACAGGAACGGCAACAAAGAATTCACATTATAAATATTTATGTGGGAGCTCCGCGAGAGAGTTTCTTCAGCATACTTAATTAGAAAACATAAATTTCCGAAGAATCGAGGAATCCCATAACACCGCATAACTTCTTGCTTTTTGGGGCGTGGCGAAAAGGCCGAAGCAAAACAAAAAGCACAAAACGCTAAGCTAAATAACTGTGTGAAAAGTACAGTACATGCCAAAAGCGCGGGAGAGAACGAGAGGTGGATGAGATAACAGAACTGGTGTCTAATTGATTTGTTTTTTTCCTCCACATTTGGACCCGTTTTTTTTTTGGTTCGGACCTGCCGCAAAAGTACACAACAATAACACAGCATTTGGCGCTGCTGTACTTACGCGATCTGCATGTGCGCCTGTGTGTGTGACCTTCACGACGAGTTTTGAAAAACATCAACAACGTGCGTGCGTAGTACTACGCATAATAACAGCAACACACGCACACACGAGCACTGCTTATCAGCGAAGACAACTAAAAATAAACACGAAAAATACGAAAATCGCGCCAAAACGCAAAAAACACCATCAGCAGGGAAGAGACAAACAAACAACAGGCTGAGAACGAAAGAGCGAGATGGCAGTGTTGCCAGGATTTTCAAAACACAATATTAAGCTCTCACACGCCAAAGAAAAGGAAGCCCTTTCAACCTTTCCAAACATTACATTCTTTAAAGGCAAATTTAAAATTTTGTCTATCTCATATCTCATTATAAAATTAAAATTTTATGTAATGTATGAAAGATGGAGAATTGAAATTATTTTCGAAAACAATTACTTCAAAGTTACAAAATCATAGACGGCGTATATAAAAAAAAAAATAAAGTTTTCAATGGTTGTCTGTTAGTTTTATTAAAAAACAGCCCCCAGAAAATTTAAAAAACCGAGTTTTCGAATCAAGCCAGTTTTCAGTATTTTTCACAAAAAAAGGCTAGATTTTACAGAGAATAAGGCTGAGATGGCAGCACCACCACCAGTCGCTCTCTCTCTTTGTCTCTTCCACTCTCCTTAAATATACATATATGAACGTCGATGTGTGCGAGTGGGCTGACGTCGTCGTATAAGAGTGACGCTGCTTGTTGTTGCTTCGCGTTCGTTTTGTTGTTGAGATTGCGTTTGTCGTCGTGGGTGCGGCTTTCAAGGCAGAAAACAAAAAAACAACAAAAAGTGGGAGCTACAACTACAAGTACAACAACAATCCGTGTACAGTCGCAGGCGTGTGCCAGGTAGTTGATTCTTGTTATTGTTGTTGTTATTCATATATTTTTTTCGCCTGCAAGAACTGCAGCATGAGAACAACAAAAACCAGAAGGCGTTGGCGCTGATTTAAATTTAATTGAGGCCTCTCAATTAATTGCCAGCAACTGCTCTTGTTCTTGTCGATTTTCTCGCTGTTTTCTCGTGTTTTTTGGTTGCAATCTCGCGTAGATCGACAAAGAAAGATTTTTGGCGCGCGATTGTTATTCAACAGTTTTTATTTTGGCGTACAGTTTGTTGTTTAGCTTTTTCGCTTGACACACTGCCAAATCAAAGACAAACTGGCGACAATTCTCGCTCTCCTCCTCTCTTCCCTCGCTCTCTCGCGCTCTTCTCCTCCTCCTTTTCCCCCATTGCCTTCTCTGTTTGCCACGATTTATCAGCGGAATATCAGCGCAAAGTAAAGCAGTCATAAATAACAATAAACCAACAAATGGAGGTACAGTCGAACGTCTACTAGAACTCAAAGTTTACAAAATAGTTTCCTATTAATTTGCGAATGGAAAACTTTGAAAAAATCAATCAATTCTAAATTGAAATTTTGTATTCTGCGTGTCCAGAACATGTGATTTTTCAAAAATCTATATTACAGAGAAATTTTTGCCCTTCCAAAAGTATCTTTGCATTATTAAATGACCATTTTTAATGCTTTTTAAAAGTAAGAAAAGATCGGAAAACCTTATAAATACAATTACATCTTTAGGATACAAATATCTATACAATTGTACGATGGAGACTCAAAATATATATTGTAATATTTTATGACTCCAAGAAAGTGCTTTCGAATTACTGTAAGCTAAAGCTCTTAAATTCGATATATGGAATCCCAACTGTGGAATCGGATTAGTCAAGGAGTAATACAATATACTTGGCGATACTTTCTACCCAAGAGTCAATAACGAAATCGGGCCTTGACATGCGGAATTGATAACGAAGTCGACGGAGAATGGCTGCTCCACAATGAAAGCGAAGTGTGAATAAAATTCGTAGCGTTTTCGTATCGTAAGTGGTTAGGAAACAGGGCAAAATGGAACGGCGCAAAATAACAAATCTCTATCAAAACAAAAACTGAAAAACAAGCTTTCGTTGAGGCACAAGAGATTCGCAGTGTTCGTATGAAAAAAATAATAATAAAAACGTGAAATGAATATGAATTTGAAGGTTTAAGAGGGAGTACGGGGGGGAGAGCCAAGCCCTGCCAAACAAACCGATAAAAAAGGGGCATTAACGGCACTTAAGGCCTGTCCAACAACACACAACTCAACAACAACTCCAACAACATCCAAAGAGTAGAGTGCATTATGTGTGCACAGTTGTTGCAAATATTGATTCGAGCCCTTAGCGCGCGGTTAAATAACCAAAGGCCGTATCGTATCATACAGTACTGCCAGCTAAACTAAAACCTGGGAAACTATTCAAGTTTTAAAAGAGATTTATATTTCGAAAATCTTTTATATTAAAAACCTTATTTCGAAAGATTTCGATTGTAATAGAACGACTGAGAAATCAAAGAATTACATTAAAATCTATCCGATGTAAGCCTTTAAATATCCCAAACTTAAAAAACGCTTCAAATAATCTTTTGATCAATAATTCTATTACTTATACTAAAAGAACTTAAGATTCTTTTAAAGTATCTATCTATGTAACCATTATATTTTTAAAATCCAAATCCAAATATGCACCTGAATAACACTAAAAGGGAATCGAAAAACAAAACCAAAAAAGAGAAGAGGACAAAGAAGTGACAATAAGAATCAACGCACGAAGGGAAGTATAAAATTAGAAAGATCCCAAAGCAAGGGTGGGTTTCTGCGACCAACGGATAGATGTGCCTAGGGGTGAAATACGAAAAAGGACAAACACAAAGCAAAGGACGTAAAAGGCAGGAATAGCAGAAAAGGGAATGAAAATCAGGTGCCCGCTTATTGGACAAAAATACAAAAAAAATTATATGTAATTTGTGAGTCACTGAAACATCCTAAAAATCTTTACGAACTGAATGATATTATATTGTAAATTATCTGAATTCCTGTTAAAATATAATTAGAAACAAAATACGAATTTATCATTTGAAATATTATATAAACATTATCAATAAACCATAATAATCCGGTAAAACTAGCAATAGAAATTGATCTTTAGGAACTACATATAACTCCACATTTCGGATTTCATGATTGGTAAGATTGTGAAATACATAAATTTGTGAAAAAAGATATTTAAGAAGAATTCGAGGTGGAACAGTTTGAATTTTTTATAACTAAATAGCTAGATACGATATTCTTTGGAATATTGTAAAATTGAGGAAAACAACGCAACATCTATAGATACATAATTCCTAGATGCGATATTTCAGGCGAAGAGATATTTTTGAATCTGATGTAACTTTTGGAATCTTCACTATTTTTAGCTAAAAGTCAAGGTAAAAATTTCCGGAATTTATGTTCCGATATATCACTTTTTCGTTTATGAAAGTAGTTGTGGTTTTTCCCATATATGACCATAAAATACTTACGTTTTAGGCCCGATAGTTGCCTTGTCTTTTGGCCATCTATCGTGGTGTCGCTGGCGAGATCCGATGAGCTGCTGCTGCTCTGCTGCATCTGCTTGATGGCAATGGAGATCTGTTCGGCGGAAATGGCCACGCCGGCGCCCATCGTGGGCGGTGCTGCTTCTGGACAGGATTTGGGGCTGGTGGTGGCGGAATCGCTAAGCGGTGGTGTGACTACGGATTGGTAGGGATACCGCTGGCCGGTGATCTCCGCCGCCGCCTGCTCGCGCCGCTCCAACGCCAGAATGTCGAAGTTGAAGCGCTCCTTGATGTGCATCAGCTTCTTGCG
The DNA here is from genome assembly GCA_008042585.1 of Drosophila punjabiensis. NCBI lineage: Eukaryota > Metazoa > Arthropoda > Insecta > Diptera > Drosophilidae > Drosophila > Drosophila punjabiensis. The sequence goes on along the minus strand of VNJR01003001.1, from coordinate 24,441 downwards.
CTGCTCCTTGGCCAGCAGGCCGTCGATGTTCGAGTCGCCGGGCGCGTTGCCAAACAAATTCCGGGCGATGCTCTTCCGTTCCAAGGGCGATGGCGCCGGACGCAGGGCGCAGGGACGGTGGGTGGCATGCAGATTTATTGGCGGACACAGAGTCATGATTTTGTCAGTGTTTTCTTTTGTTCTGTTTCTTTGATTTTGTATATATTTTTAATTGAATTTATTTTGGTTTAGCTTGCAAGTGCTTTCAGCTTTTTTCCTATTTTCAAGCTACTTTCACCCTAACTTTCACATACACACAACCACACCTGCGCACACTCGTACACTGTGCGAAGTTCACGTGCATATTTGATGCATTTTGCAATTGTAGTTTTCTGCTCGTCGTTTTTTCTCACTTGCAAATCACAAATTCGACTTTCACAAGCAAAGAGAAAAGGGAAATACACTTTCCTCGAGTTATTAGTCAATAAAAGTTAAAAAACACACAACCGTATGAGCGACGTTTCCGCGGAGTTTTCTTTTTGCGAAAATCATACGCCGTTTAGCTCGTAAAAAAATAACTGTTCTCCGGCGTCTTTTCTCTCTCAGTTCCAAATTTTTGCTTTGAAAACATCTATTATCTATTATCCCAGCTCTAGTTCCAAATTCAAAATTTTGAATTTTCTCAGTTCTCCTTTCTTTATATACCGCGATTCCGACCAGCTCTTTGGCAACATTTTCTGGCAACATTCTTTAGCAACACACTCTCTCGCACCAGCTCTTTGGCTCTCCTTTTGAAGAGTCTCGCTCTCTCTCTGCATAATTTTCTGGCAACATTCTCTCGCAACACGCTCTCTCGCAACACTCTCTCGCACTGTTTGAATGCTTGGAAAAGGTGGTGTAAAAGAGGACAAAAAGAATAGAGTAATGTTGATGACGTCACAAATGAATTTATTTCTCTTCGTTTTTTTTTAGGGGAAAAACTCAATTATTTTGGTTTTCTTTGTTTAAATACATTGTATGCATTTGAAGTTGTATGTTAATAATCGTTTTAGAAAAATAAGCAATACATTATTATTATTATAGAGAATTTATTCGCAATTACAATGCATTACATATTTTACTTTAGTTAAAGATATCTTAGAAAATTACGTTTTGGGTTGAATCCATTTTGTTACTGTCAAATTTTATTTATGTAACCAATTTCATATATTTTTAAGAAATTGACAATAAATAGGGAATTACGTATTATATTCAAAGCTGTAAAATATGTAGACCCACGATCACAAAACGTACCAAAGAGCAAAAGTACCCCATAAGCATGCGTCACCTTCTTAAAAGCTTGGCGGGGAAGTAAGAGAGTCTCGCGATAAGAGAGCCATATAACTATTACAAAGCAATTAGCTTCCCCTTTGTAGACCTAGACTTACGTACCTACGATATTAAATATTTACATGTTACAACTGCGGAAAGTGAATCTGTTTTCCGTGTGCCAATTACTTACTTTTATGGCGTGTAAATACAATTAGTTATGCTAGATTCTCGACCGTTTGTGTTGGCTCCACACAAACATCGACTAAACTGATATTTTGACGGGCTTTTTGGGCCCTAACTCAAGGTCACAGCCGGGCTTCATTTCATGCGGCATTAAACGGCCTAATGGGCCTCCGACGTGCCGGGAAGCAAATTACATGGGACAAAAACAATTCCAGGGAATGAAATCTAAAACAGACGCAAAATATGTAGAAATAAACACTTTCGCGCTCGCGGCGGCAATTCAAGCGTAACGCCAACAAACGAAAGTGAAAAGAGTTGAAAAACCGCATAGAAATAGAGGTAGGAGTTGGTAACACTCTCGTCGAAATGTGAAATGTGGGCCACAAGTAATTTCAATAATGCTGAGTCAGAATCGCCAGAGAAACGGGAACTGAAAATCAAGCAGCTGGTCGGTCGTCGGTCTGCGGATCTCCTCTGGTCCCTGGTCTCTCGTCTGGCCTGGCTCTTTGACCGCCGGACCTGGACTCTGAACCGATTAGTCATTTTAAAGAGTGGCCCGAACAAAGGCCGCGCCCAAAGGATTGCGATTTATTATTGTTCGGAAGGGGTACAGTGGGCACTCGCTAAGAGGTCGAGTCTTTAGCAGCTCAAAGGTCTGAAAAAAAAATTAAGGGAAGCTATAGGATTTATTCTGTACTTAGAAAAATTATATTCTTAAGACCTTGTGTTTATTGAAGTATGTTTTTTGAAGTATGTCAATTGCATTTTTTAAAGTTATAATTTTTTAAAATATCAAATAATGCCATAGAGGTATATCTTAGATATTGAAATAAGCATCAGAAGAAAGTCTGAGTGAAAAAGACGTATGTAGAACCAAAGACTATATAGTTTTTATATTATATATTTTTATAAATATATTATATAAAAAATACCAGAAATGTACCAGTACCAGAAATGCTTCAAGTTTGCGACAACAATTTGCATAAGTTTTGCGACGCACATGAAGTTAAAAATCGTATAACTCTTACGTTTATTATTTGATTAGGGTAAGATTTTCGGATAAGTCCGCCCAAAGGTATTAATTATATAGATCTATATGTATATGTATCTAAAAATAATATGTTTCTAAAAAAAAACCAAAGTTTCTTATACGTTTTTCTATATTTGTAAGGGCGGTAGTAAGCTTAACCAATTTTTAAAAAGAGACAAAGAGATTTCAGAGGCTAATAAAGTTGCTACAAATTTGGTTCCAAGTTTTGACAATCGGACATGGCTAAATCGACTCGTCTAGTGATTCCGAGCAAGAATCTATGAACTTTAAGGGCTGTCCCTCCTGTTACTGACATTTTCGAAAGGCTGAAACCCTATAGATACCCATTATAAAAATTACAACCCCAGTCTTCACTGTACTCCGATGATGATTGTTTTCCTTTGCTTTATTATTATATTTTTTTTTGGCGCGATGTCCAAATTCGGATTGGCAACTACCTGCCCGGAGTGAGGTGAGCACACAAGGACAGGGGTTGAGGGTTGCGATCGAGTATCCGGGATCGGAGGGTACGATGGGATCGGGTGGATCAGTGGCACAGGTCGGAGTGGTGCCGCCAGTAACTATGCAAAACCAACCCTCGCGCCAAAACATGTACATGGAACCACTCGAGAGGGAACAATGCAGTTGGAAATGTGTGAAAGTTGCAGATATACCCTTACTACGATTTTTCCTTTAATCTTTCTCCCTTTTTGTGAATTTTTTTGTTTTCCGAAAACTGCTGCTGCTGCTGCGTCATTTCGGCTGAAATGCGTTTCAGCCTTTACTCGTTTTTGATTTTTCGTGGCTGCGCTGATTTGAATGCACGTACTGCCTCTATTTTTATCTCTCAGATACGTGTCTGGCCCGACTGATGGGCTACTTTTCCGCCTGCCTGCCGTCACTTCCGTCGAACGCAGCTTGTCTGCGGAAAAACTCAAGCTGTTTTCCCTGTCCTCGCCGTCTGCCCGAAATTAGTTTATGGCCCACGTACCCAGTACATAGCCCAGGGAACAACAATGAATGGTTATATGAATGAAACGAATCCCGATCAATGGAACTCAACTGTCGCACGCGCTCTTCCTGAGGTTAACTGCTGTTTTAAAGGTCGAAGTTATATGCAGGGCGCGCTGCCTTTATGCGGCGGGTTTCTGGTCCCCAGCTCTGCGCTGACGTCACGTTTGTCTAATTAATAAATGAGCTCATTAAAGAGACCTCTCCCTCTCCCCTGTCCTGTCCTCTCCTGTCCCGTTGCTATCTCGGTTTCTTTTCGTCGGCGACTGTGCAATGTGCAATATGGTGTATATGTATGTTTCTTTTTTTTCGGGCTGCCTTTGCTTGCACGTGGCAACAACAGACTAGGCACTGCTTTGGGTGGAGAGTATCTAGCGGATACTTTGCACGGCGGAAAAATTTGGGTTATTATTGAATAGATACAATAGATAAAAATTAGTAAAATAAGTATATAAATATATATGTAGAATAAATTGGGCCTTAAAGGAGTAGTAATACAATTCATATATATTTAGGCAGCTTTAAGGCCTTAGCCAACTTATTTAATCCATATAAATCAAGACACCAATATTACCAAAAAGAACACAAAGATCTTGGTCAAAGTCTTAAAAGTACTACTTCCGATTTTATAACAGTTTCTAACTGAATTCGTACTTCGAAATTGTCGGTGTAATCATAGTTTTTATAATCTTGATGCGAACTTTTGCATGCTGTTAAAAATATACATATATTTCAAGAAATGAAAAGGTGATTAGGTTTCATTATGATTCATTAATAAAATACAACAAATAAATATTATATTGGAAGAATAATATAATATTATATATTATATATGATATTATCATTATATATATTATATCATTATATATCATCTCACCTATATATTGTATATCATCTCTGGAAGTTTCATAATATTATAGTCAAATTGACAAATTTTTTTATTATTGGGAACTCACAAAGAACTCAATTTCAGATTCAAAGAACTTTTTAATTATAATAATAGAAAAAGATAAAATTCTGTTGCTGTACAATTCCTTACCCAACAAAAAATTAGAAACAAAAAAAGTCAAAGAACCAAATTAAATCGATTAAGAACACAATATTCTAATTTCTGACGTCACCTAAGATATTGTATTTTAATTTATAAAGACTTTTTAAATAGAGATATATAGGTAATATATAAATAATTTAAAATGTATAAACTTTAATAAGCCGTGAGGCACACATTAGGAGAAACAATTTAGGAAACAAATCCACCTGATATAAAGATGCAAGACTTATCCTAAAATAAAACTAGTTTGTTCTCCCAAGAAGTATAATTTAATGATATTATTTTACTATACGAATCTTTTCCCTAAATATTAGTTTGAACATTGTTAGTTTTTCCTTTCCGTGTAGGATCGATGTCAATAAGTTATTTTTAGTTTGTGGCTGCGTTTTGTGGGCGAGTGCTTGTAAGGGGTGAGCACATAGGGATGCAAAATGGGTGATGGGGATTGGGTGGCAGTACTCTACACTACATATAGAGTATATAATATCGCTCTGGTCTTTGACATGCATCATATATTCAGCTCCGCACTCGCACACACAGATGGCAGAAGGAACCTGTGCGCCGCTGTTGCAGTTGCTTTCCATTTTTCGCTCTTTCGTTTTTATTATTTTTTTTTTGAGGCATCTGTAATTTTTGCGCCAATTTCTGCGGCTGCTGCTGTGGATGAGGATGTGGATGTGGATGTGGATGTGGATGCGGCTGCCCTCATCAACGGAGACACACGGATACGAATACGAATACGAGTGCGAATACCTGCTGCTGCTGCTGCTTTGCTCTGCTCTGCTGGTAATTTTGAGCACACACATTTTTTGCGCCAAAAACCAAAACCTGAATCTGACACAGCCGCCCGGTGCAATCGCCATTTCTCTGTCCCTGCCCCGGCCGGTGTCGCTCTATCTTTGCCCTCTTCCCGTTTCCGCACTTGAAATACATCCCCATTTACACTGAGAGAAAAAATAAAGGATTTTTTGGGGGATTTATATGGATTTATTTTTAAACTGAGAGAGTAAAAAAATGTTTAATATAAGTAAAAGAAAATTAAATGTTCTTTAAATAAGGTAAATCTTTTCTCTGACATTTTAGCAGTAAATGTAATAAAATTAGCAAGAGAGTGTGCCTAAAATTCCCAAGTACGAATTCGGGGACTCACGCAACTTTTTAAGTCTGTTTCCTAGCTAAATTTTTGAGTAGTTTTCGTAGTGAAAGCCAAACGGGGTGTATATATAAACAATCTGCTAATCTTTGCTTTCAATAAAAACAAACTATAAACAATTTGACATATAGTAATATAATATAAAATAAAACTAAAAATATTGCCTATTTTTTTAACAATTCCCAACATAATTAAATTGGCTAAATAAATATTTAACTAAATTTTTTTTTCGAAATATTCCCATCTTGGCAAAATTTTTTCCCAGTGCCCGAATATCTCGTTGAGCTGCTCAAGCTGGAACAAGTGCTTTGCTTTTTCCTTTCTCCCGCCCCTGTCCTTTCCTTTTTTCTGGTTTTGTTTTTTTGAGCAGCAGCAGCCGGAGCAGAAGCAGGAGAATCATCGAGGAATCCAAGGATCTGAGCGGAGGAGCTGCAGGCAGAGAGACAAGGACGCAGACGGAGCCGGCTCAAAGAATTCTCGTTTTGAGCCACCAAAAGTAACATCTGCTCCCCAAAAAGCATAGACAGTCGAGGCGGAGAATTGTCGCTGTCCGCTTTTGGTTCCTTATTTTTTTTTTAACTTACTTTTTTGTTGTATTTTTTGGCTTTTATTACGGCCTTGCCCGAAAAAGAAGAAGCGGAGGAAAAGGGTTGAGTTATGCGGTTTTTTGAGCCTGGAAGGGACATCGGGAGCAGAGATCAGGAACCGGGCGATAAGTGCGTATCAATTGGACACTCGGGAGATAGAATTACACCTTCCCTCACCCCATTCCTCCAGAGCGTTTATAGAGGTTTGTAATTAGGGAGCCAGTTCCTTGATTTGCTGCCATTGTCCTCGAAGGGAAATTAAAGAAGAAAAGGAAAATTTTAGACAGGTTCGTTTGTGTTGAATCAGTATTCTTAATGCATTTTACAAGACTTTATATGTTGATCCATCATTACTTTAGTTATGAACATCTGGGCTAAGATCTAAAACCAGTTTCAGAATCAATTTAATCACATGTTGAAAGCTTTTTCCCCTTTTTAAAAAAACGAATATTTTTTACAAATTATTTTTTTTTTTATTTTTAGTTTAGTATATGCATTTGCAGCTTTAGATACAAAATATGACTCACATATGAGCCTTAATTTCGTATTTTTTAGATGGATAATAAATCATCTATTTATTATACTATTGCGTAGTATTATAATTTTTGTCAGAAGTTTGCAACGCAGGGAAGGAGTCATTTTCGACCCTATAATGCATATTTATTCTTAATAAGCATCAACAGCCGTGTCGATCTAGCCATGTCCAGCTGCTCATCCGTCCGTTTCCCCGTTTGTATAAGGAATCCTCAGTGAATACTGAAGGAATCCTTAAGGAACCCTAAATGAGTCTTCAATTAATCATTAAGAAATCCTCGAGGAATCCTTTATGAATCCTCAATGAATCCCCAATGAATCCTTAATAAATCCTTAATGAATCATCAATAAATACTAAAAGAATCCTCATGGAATCTTTAAGGAATCTTCAATGAATCCTCTAAAAAATCCTTAAGGAATGAACACTAAAGGAATACTCAATGAGTTCTCAATAAATCCGCAATGAATGAATCCTCAAGGAATCTTTAATGAATCTTCTATGAATCCTTAATGAATCATTATCGAATACTCAAGGAATCCTCAAGGAATCTTTGGGGAATCCTCAAGGAAGGTTTTCTGTCCTTCCTTGCCTTACACTAGAGTTCACTATTTAAATTAATTAGCAGGCGATACCGATGAGGAAAAGGTAGCTAGTTTCTTAAACTATTCAAGCAACCGAGAAATGAGCTTTGTTTTACCATTATATTATTATTATATAATTTTAAATTGTTAACACAGTTTAAGAACTTATATTTTTTATTATGAGCATAGCATTTAACTACTTGTATGTATCTTTAAATATGAATTATGATTCACTTATAAGCTTAAACCTCGTATTTCTTAAATCGATGAATTATCTATTTGTTTTGTAAAATTTCTTTTCCTTTGCTGTAATTTTATGATATAATTTTGGCATATTTAAAGCACTTTGATAAGTCTATACTTTAGACTCTAAAGTGACCACTCAGCCAGGAGATGATTCAGACAGCGAGCTTTAGCTTCCACATTTCCCTTTATGGATTACCCTTGCCTTTTGCCCTATACCATAACATCTCCCCTACACCACTTTTCCTGCCCCGAGTGCTAATTTGCTTCATTTATCTTTCCTGGTTTCCTGAACGAACCCCGGCCCGTTGCGATGATCCCTGTGATCCCAGAAAAGCACTATAATTACTCGACGTGACTGTTGGGCGCCTAATTGCAGCAATGGCTCAGGTTCTGTCCCTGCTTCTGGGTTTTTGTTCTCCTCCGGCTCTGCCCCATAAATCTCACGAGCCTCCGATTGCAGAGTGTCCGGTTCAAAGCGCTCTGGACAATAGATAACACGGACTGTCCCACTGTCCCACCTCAATATATGTAATAGAGGCTACACAGATCTCGGATCTCGCCACGAGAGGATGGATTTTCATCGCTTTCGCCCAGCTGGCGGGGATCGTGTGACCAATCCCAAACCCAAACTTAAACCCTTCTTGACCACTGGCCGAGGAGGCATCATAATTCACAGGCGGCAGCGGCACCTCGCGGGAATTGAAAAGGGAAGGAAAGGAAACCTAAGCCTAAGACAAATCGCATGTGTAAGTTGCTGTGCGAAGTGGGTCGCGGAATAAATCAAATCTGTGGGTCACCTTAGGCAGCGGCGGTGGCCATGCCTCGGTGCGTTGTTGCATGTGGCACGTAATGCATGTTCCAAGTTGCACCCAGTTGACCCACTTGCGGAATCTTATTTACCGCCGTCGTGGCTCTGGGCTCTGCTCTCTGGTCCGAGGGGTCCGCGATCTCCTCGGGCCGTTACTTTTCACACCGAAAACTGGTTGGGAATGCGAAAAACTAGGCGACAATTGTCGGTTCTGTAAGAGGGAGGAAGGGGAGTTACACGGGAAGAAATCGGAAATGAATATTGTCAAGCGGAAAACGGTTTTATTAAATATATTTTGAGATGATTTGTGGTAACTTTGATTGAAAGTTTGTCTAGCTTTAATTGGTTTCTGTATAAGAATTTATAAAAAAAATTTTGTAACTTTAAACATTAAAAAAGGTGTTCTATATAAAATATATGTTTTATGAATAATATTTTCATTTTACCTTATTTTTATTCTTGCAAAATCTACAAATAAGAAAGTTTAATCCACTTTTAACCATTTTGAGAGATAAATTCTTCAATTTTAATCACTTCTTAAAAGTCCCAAGAATGACTTCCTATAACAACTAAAAAATGATCCAAGTTTGTGTAATTTTGTATGCAAAAATCAATTTTAAATTAATAACCATCGTTGTTTTTTCTGCTTCACCTTAAAAGCAAATAAATATAATAATTTTGTTCCAATAAAACTTGAAATTTATATAATAAATATATTTATTCATATTACTGCCCTTCACTTTATGGAAAACCCTAGTTTTCCTTGTGCAGTCACTTGGAAAATGCCAGACAATAGCTGCCGCCAGCATAATAATTGATCGCTGCGGCGAGCAACTTTCCAACTGGTTTTATTTTTTTTCTAACCCAAAACACTATCAACGATTTTTCCTTAATTTCCCACCAGTTTTATCCAGTTTTTATTGCCCTCTCTTGCCGTTCGCCTGTCTCGCCATTGTCTAAGATTTCCTCTCTCTCTCGCTTAGCATTCGCTTTGAATTTTTTATTATTACAAGACAAAAGAGTTTTCTGAGCCCAAAAGTTTTCCTATTTTTCCTCTAGACAGCCGCGAGTTTTTGGATGAATTATGCGCCAGGGAGTGGTGACCTCGCTCGGTGGTTGGTCGGTCGGTTGGTGGCTCGCCGGTTCTGTGGCTTCATTTCGTATGCATTTCGGGTGGGGCAGGGGGGAAAAGTGAATGGACTCCGGACTCTGATGCGGACTGGGACTCGGACTCGGACTCGGATTCAGACTCTATTAATGTAATGCGATCTGCGGAGCATGGAAAATCAAATGAGATCGTTTTGCTCCGCCTGTCAGAGCGCCTGAAGTTGATGTATCTCTGCGTGAGTATCTTTGTATCTTTTGCATTTCTCGGCGGCGCGTTAAGCTGACAGCATCTGGTCAAGCTGCAACTATTTGTGGCATATTGCATTTCGTGTTTAATTTGGCTGATTACATGAGATGCACGCACGCGCCCAGCCTTGGGTTTTTGGTCCACACTTTGGGTGTTTGTCAGCTGCCCAAATATTTCACCCTCGACTGTCAAACAGCCCACATAAAAAAGCACCCTCTTATGGCTCAAAAAAACGTATTAAAATTTATTTAAAAAATATTATTTTAAAGGTATTACAAGTATATGTTGTAATATATGAGAAAAGTAATAAATTGGTTTAAGTTAGTCTTTGAAAATAATATTAAATTAAGGTTTAAAAATGCTTTCTAATTTCAAAAATATAGACTTTCCTTGCACAATTAATACATTTATTTATTCAAATTTATTATATCTTAAATCCCAAAATTAATTAACAATATTTTCTATTATTTTTCCCTCAGTGTTTGAGATCAAATTCAGACTCCCCTCGTGTTCGCCCGCTACTTGGCCCTTTGTCTGTCAGCATCATTTTGTTTATTTTTATCTGGTTCTATTTTAAGTTCGGTTTTCCTTGCATTTCCATTAATTTCTTTCCTCCGCTGTCGCGTGTTTTATTTGGATTTATTTTTCGTTCGGTTTGCATTTGCAAGTGAGGCGACTACGGTGAAGCATAAATAAATATTTACCATGCCATACCCGGGCCCGTGCCTGTGTCCGTCTCCGTGTACATAGCATCTTCTGGCACGGCTGGCTTCCTGTCTAAATAATTGCGCATCCCAGCAAAGGCCAAAACAGATGGAAAATTAAAAGGAAATGCAAGCGGGACGATAAGATTCAAGATCCAAGATCCAGAAATAAAGTACAGCAGTAGGGAAGGGGGAGGTTAAGAGATGTATATTTATAGGGAGTTTTCACTAGACTAAGTCGTAATTTATTATAAAAAGAAAAATATATATAAATATATTATCAAAAAAACAGATAAAAGTTACTGAATAAATAATACATATAATCCAAGATAATTTAGTAAATGCAAATAAAACAAATTACAAACAACAAAGTCTTATCCCTTAAAAAAGTGGTATCTTTAAAGCTAAAAAGTAGAAGTTTACATTCTTTGCTAATAGCAAAAATATTATCAAATAACTCCCCAATTTATATTAGACATACTTTTGAAATAAATCAAACCTTTCATATAAGTTTCTTAGTGTTATGAGGGAATAAATCTTACAGAAAGAAAATGCTGCACCTTTGAAAAAAACTCTCACTAAACATTGTACTTAGTTCACAATGACATGTCTAATATCTGAGAAGACAAAGAAAACACCTCATCGACTTAATCAAAACCAATTTCATAGTTAAAAGAAATCCAAGTCAAGAGGTATCCACAAAACCCGTTCTGTAAACTGTAAATATATATACAATATATATCTACGATCACATTACATTCCCACACTTACAAAATTTGCCACAAATTGCCTTTGTTTTTATGTCTCAACACATCGATATGGATTATTAATAGATATGCCAAGATTTTTCAATTAACAAAGCCATTATGCAATGCATTGAGTTGTATGCGAGAGTTCGATGGTTGCCCTAGTTACTGGACATATGGCCATGTGTATTATGTATGAATTTATGAATATTTGTGTGAAGATAAATAAGCACTTAGAGAAAAAGGGATAGAAAAAAATATATACCTAATGTAATATTGTAACAATATTTATGTGAATAATAAGAAGAGAATGCTATGAATATAAGGTAATAAAAATTACAATGTTGAAACTCAAAGAAAGTAATAAATATCATAAATTATGAATCTTTTACTATTTCATATTTATTATCAAACTGTATGATCTTTTCTGTCTTTGGCTACTAATCACTTTATAGTCATATATCTTATTTTATATTTTCACTAGAATTTAAGCAAATCTTGTCTTATTTATTTTTTGTATTATTTATAAATGTATTCAATTTATTGCTTATTAATTATAAAAAATTACCATTTCAGGAATTGAATTGGATCTTTATTCACATTTGGTTTCCTGAACTTCTTTGTTTAAATTTAATTTATTAACTTATTTATGTTTATATTTAGTTATAGGTTCCTATTTTTTCTTAAGCAAATCTTGTCTTATATATTTATTGTATTATTTATAAATGAATTCAATTTATTGCTTATAAATTATAAAAAATGATAATTTCAGGAATTGAATTTGATCTTTATTCTCATTTTATTTCCTTATCTTCTTCTTTGTTTAATTTTTATTAATAAACTTATATATAAATATAATATAAATATACATATGTAGATATTTATATTTTGTTATAGGTTCCCATTTTCCCCTGTGTACCCTCACTTGATGATCGCTGGAACGTGCGCTGCTGTTGGTCCAACCCATCATATATCCATATATATCCCGGCCCCGACCCGACTCCGACTCCGACTACTGGGCGTACCGTAATGGTGTCGAGTGTGCCTCTGGGGCCCCCGTGTTTTCGGGATCTGGTCGGTCAGTCGCTCGCTCGGTCGCTAATCGACCGATTCTCCTACCGTTAAGTGGTGCTAAGTGCTACCACAACGAAAACGGAGTCAAAAACAAATCGTCGGCTTATTAATGAGCTTGGATTTCCTCATCTCGGCTCTCTCGCGGTTCGCATAATTAATCAGCACACAGAAGATATCGCTGAATCTGCATTTGGAGTGATTCACGGGGATCGAGTGAGCTGATTGCCTGCAGATGAGAAATTCAATCAGCGGGCTCGATTTCCGCTGGCATCATAAACATTATGGTCATTTCCCCGGTACTATATAGATTTTGGGTATATATTAGCAGCTGATTCGATGACGTTTTACCCAAATATGCGGGCATCGTCGATGAAACTCGCTTGTCATGGTTTTTCGTCATATTGCGAGGCAGTTTTCGGGAAGTTTTTATTTTTTTTGTATATTTTTAACCCCCGAATTCGATGTTGATTGATCTATGGGGGCGGTTGGTCCATTAGGCATTAATTGAGCGGACCTTGTGACAAATGCACTTTAGATTGGTGCATTAAGGCGGCTAACAGATGGTATTAATAATAGTTAGCGAGGCTCAAGTCGAAATATTGAAGTGTTATTAATTCTAATTACTGTTGAAGTTTAATCTTTAAATTAAATGATATATAGCTGATAGTATGTAAAGAAACTTACATAAATCTATTATAATTAAATTCATGGTTTTTTAGAACTGTTAAATTAATGCATTAAATTAATTTATTATAATTAAATTGGTATTTTAATAACTGTTTTTGGAAAAGCAATATATTAAAAGTTGTTATAAATAACAAACTTATATATGGTATGTCTTATTGTCTTAAGCTTTGAACTATAAAAACTTTAGCGATAAACGGAGATAATCAGCACTAAGAAGTGACGCTAATGATGACGTAATGCTGACGTAATGGGGTTTACGAATTTCATTTTTATGTTGGGAAACACCATAATATGACGATAATTTTTTATAAATAAATTTTAAGGTTTTATAAAAAATAGTAATAAGTAATAATATAAGCCTAGAATATAAAGAAATGTCTTATTTGCTGTTTATATTCAAATATTAACATAAACTTATATTATTATTTTTTTTCTTTTTAATATATAAATATGTATTATAATTATTTATTTAATACGATTCACACATATGCATTTAGGTTAACGATGTATTTAATATATATTTCATTTCAAAGGATATAAAAATGAAAAATAAAAACTTTACTATTAAATTTATTTATTTATCTTTATTCTATTCTATTCTTTTCTATTATTATTATGGACTTTTATTAGCACACTATCATTTATTTATTTATACTTTAAGGCAAGGTTTAATCCAATATTTTCAAACTAACATTTTCAGACTTTTTCTTCCCTTTTTACTGCTAACAGTGGTGCCCAGCAGCACAATTACTGTAAGCACTGTTCTGCTATGTTAAATCGCCAAGTCTGGCAACGCCTAATCTAACAATTTTTCGATAAAAACATCGCTAGTATAAATTATTGCTGTTTTCCCACCTCTAATAATAAATAATAATAACAATTAGTAATAGTTAATTTCTATAGTTAAATAACAAAAAATGCGTCGTCGCGTGGGTCTCGGCGCTATTCAGCAACAAAAGCTGGCTGCCGAAAAGTACAAGGACAAGGGCACCGACCTGCAGGAATCACAGCTGGAGCAGATGACCAAACAAATGGAGGTTTTTCGCGTTAAACTCGAAGAATTTGCAATGAAGCACAAGGATGACATACGCAAGAACTCGCAGTTTCGCAGGCAGTTTCAGGAAATGTGCGCTGCCATTGGTGTGGATCCCTTGGCCACCGGCAAAGGCTTTTGGAGTGTCCTGGGCATGGGTGACTTCTACTACGAGCTGGGGGTTCAGGTGGTGGAGGTGTGCCTGGCGGCGAATCACAAGACGGGCGGCCTCATGGAGCTGGACGAGCTGAGGCGGCGACTAATAGCTGCGAGGGGCCAGAGCGCAGTGCATCAGGAGATTACCAAGGAGGACATTCTAATGGCCGCCAAGAAACTGAGCATCTTTGGCAATGGGTAAGACCAGGGAGGGTTTTATTTTAATGGAATTATAAACTTTTAAAAGAGAAACTTTCGCGGAATAGTTACATTTATTATTAATTAAAAAAATGATCCTTTTCAGCTTTGTGGTTCACAAACTGGGCAAGGGCAAGTACATGGTCCAGTCCATACCCGGTGAGCTGAGCATGGAGGAGACCAACATACTGAATGCTGCCTCCAATACAGAGCAGGGTTGTGTCACGCAAAGTCAACTTATTAGAGATTTGGGGTAATTAGTTCTCTCATTATCCCTTCTCACTCTTTTAATCTTTCAAATTTCCATTCCTAGTTGGTCGGATTACCGCACGCAGCAATCCCTGGACAAGGTCTTGGGCGAAGGTCTTTGCTGGATAGATAAGCAGGCGGATAATGAGCCCGCCTACTGGTTCCCCAGCTTGTTTCCCGGTCGCAATTCTCAGACTGCAGTCACAGCGTAGTGTTTTCACTCGCAAACAAAATTATGTATTTAATACTAAACATAAAATATATATATATCTTTGTGTAACAGCAGTTAGGCGACACAGGGCTACGACCGGAAGCTGTCGCCAGCAGCTCCGCTCCTGAGCATTCGGTTGTCCGCCAGCAGTTCGGCGTTTTCCGTCTTCAGCTTGTAGATCACCGCTTCGAAACGCTGCGTTATGTCGTCCATGGCGTGGCGGTATTTGGTCTTAAGCTTCCTGTAGGACGTCAGATAGCGCTCTATTTCGCTCTCGTAGTGCTTTTTGCTGGCAATAAAGAGAAGTTTTATAATTATAATTCAGTTTTTATGTATATTTCACTAAAGTTTATATCTTACTCTACAGAATGTTGGGCCTCCTCGTTGTGGTAGTCGTTGACGGAACGCTCTAGCTCGTTGATTCGCCGGCAGGCCACCTGGACCTCGTCCTCCAACTTGGCATTTTGTTTTTGCACTTCTCTGGACTTTTGATCCAACTGATTGTTTCTAGTTTCCAGCTGATGCACCACTGACTTGTACTCGGCATGCTCCTTTTTCATCTATAATTAGACATTAAGCTATAACTTTATTGAATATGAATAGTCCTAACGATCTTACCCTGTCCTTCATGTTCGCAATAGTCTTGTCCTTGTCGGTAAGCTTTCTCTTTAACTGATTCAACTCGATGTCCACGTGGTTAGCTGCTTGATCCATCACGCTGCCGATGCTGCCCGCTAACTGGTTCACCTCCTCCCTGCTGGCCTCGGCCCGCTTTTCGGCCTCAATGCGCGCCCGATCAGCCTCCTCGCTCAGGGCAATGGCCTCCTGGACCTTGCGGATGGCAACACTCTCGCGACGGGTGCTCTCCTCGAGCAGTTGGCGGGTGTGGCTCAGCGAGAGCTCGTATTCCTTTAGCTGATGCTGCAGGCTAAAGACTAGGTCCTGATTTTTGTCATGTTCCTGCAACTGGGCCTCCACTTTGTGCAGCTGCTCACCATCCCGCTGCCTGTGGTCGTGCAGAGCCTTGATGGTCTCCGCCTGGGTGCGGATTTCTTGCTTTTGGCCAAGTACCTTTGCTTCTAGCATCTTAACAGCTCTCACGTATCCCTGAATGGTCTTTTTTTTAAAAAAAAACAAAATGTGAAATTCGAAAAATAGTTGCAGAAAATTTGGTTAATTTTTTGCTATAATAATTGGATACTTGAGTCTAAATTTATACTGAAAGTACAGAGAAGTCATGGCACACCTGGAATGTTCACATACCTCCTCGTCACCAGATCCTTGCAATTGAGCTCGGTATTTTTTAAGCTCCAACTCCATGTTCTCGATAGTCCTCTGGGAACAGGCCTGCATTGAACGCAAGTGTCTTCGGTCTTCTTGGAGGACCCTCACTTGTTCTTTGGACACCGCCAGGGCATCGCTGGTTAGCTTTAGACGCTGATTGAGATCCTGATAATCTCCGGTGGCCATCAGTTTCTGGTATCTGGCCAATTCGCTGCTCAGGCTATCGTTCTCCGTGCGCACTCCCTTGATTTTCTCCCGCAGCTGGGCCTGCTCCTGTCGGAATCGGCGAAGGTCCTCGTTGGTGGCCTGCACCAGACGATCCACACCTTGGATGACCTCCTGTACTCGGCTGGGTATGGGAAAAAATGGGATTTAGTTGGGTTTTACTGTGTGCTTTCTGTGATTATTTGCTTGAAGTTTGCTGACTCACATGGGATGTAAATGGTTGTTGGCCTCCTGTGTCATGATTATTTTGGGAATCCGGTCAGTTTTATGGAAATACTTCAGTTGGGTTTTTGTTTGGAACTATTTTTGGCAGTTCAAGTAAGCCAGTTACTTTTCATTTGGGGTTCTTTCATTTCCACTTCGTGCACTTCTGCACTTTTTGCTAACTTATCCTGCAAACTGTCTGCCAAAGATCTCCTTGACTTCCTTTGGTCACTCGAATGTGGACTTTCCTTCAACCAGTAAAACCTGAGCCATCTTCTTCATTATTTTTTGAGGACAACAAAACTTTGGCTCGGCCAAAGAACCACCTTTGCTGTCCCCTATCAATCTGTGGTTGCTGCTTGCCACCCTTCAAGCAGGTAATACTGCCACGAGTCCTGCCACGTTCGCTGACCTCCCGACAGGTGTCGGTTGTCCTGGGCAACGAACACAACACAAACCAAAACAAATAAAAGTCCAAATCGAAATAATGGTCAACTTTCCACTGCAGTCACTAACCATGCCGCTGTTCAACAAGAAGTTCGAATCGAAGCCGATTCCAGTGCGTCAGGGTCGCTGCAATACGGGTCATCCGGTGGTCACCGAGGATCTGGACGACTTTCGACAGATTTCCCTGACTTTGGGCAACAAGGAGCTGCGCTTTGCGGACGGCATTTGGATGCATTCGTCCCGGAAGGGCGATGTCGATGATATGCTAAGGCTGAACAGGAAGTTCCGTGCCCTCGAGGAGGAGAACAATATGTGTAACTTGAAAATTGAGGTGATGTTGGATCTGCTGGCGGAACATGCCACTGAACTGAATGAACTGAAGCCAAAGGAGAAGTGAGATTGGAAGGATATGTATTATAAAAAATAAAGAATTAATCAATAAGAAAATTGGGAGTTGATGTTATTTCTTGCAAGGGAAAAGTTAGTGACGATATAAGAAATGTAAATTTAGACAAAAATACTGAAATGTATCGATTTTATACAATATTGAACAACTTATTAGGGAATATATTTTATCTTAGATTAGATTAATTCTTAATATCTTAAAAATAGATTTTACAGATCAAGCTACGTTCTGTTAGGTCACGCTTAAAGGTACTGCGTTTCGTGCGGTTAAGTTTGTTCAGCCTTTAAGAGTTTAGAACTTTAGTAAACTTTCATAAACCACGTTAATTCGATGGTCTTAAAATTTTAATGTAATTTTTTTTAATTAACATTTTAACAGTATAATTTAAAACAAGATAATTTTAGCTAAAACCGGTCCTATGATCCTATTTTTCATAGCTTTTAGAGGCTTCAGCTTTTTAAATTAAAATATTTAAGCCATATCCAAATCTAAGGCTGATGAGTGCTGGAGCCTGAGGAGGATTCGTTCTTCTCCTTGACCTGATCGAGTGCCAGCACCTCGGAGTTATCTTTTCTGAAACGAGACATTTCCGCATCGAACTTTTTCATGAGTTTGTCCATGTCCTTTTTGAAGCTTTCCCTGATTTGATCCTGCATTAACAGATACTCAATCACTTGGGTGCTATGCAACTGTTTGCTGTGGTATTTGAAGAAATATATTAATTTATAACTAAATAATGTAGAATAAAATATATTACAGTTGAGCTGTGTGCTTTTCCAAGTCAATGTTGACTTCAGTTAAGGATCGTTGGACATCGGCCTCGAGTTTCTCATCCTCTCTGAGCGCTGCCTGGTACTTTTGCACCAACCGGTCGCTGCGAATTACAGGTTTCGATTTCGGTACTTCCAAATGTAACTAACAAGGATTTTTAAATAAAATGGGAAATAAATGTCGTCTTTAGAAGTTACCTGCTCTCTCATGGAAACTATAAATTTCTGTCTCTCGTCGAGTTCCTGTTTAATCTGATTCATTTTAAATTCAACGTCCTTTCTTGCCTCCTCCACAATGCTGTCTACCGAATTCCTGGATAGTTTAGGGGCCTCCAGACAGAGATTTTCTAAGGCTTCGGTATTCTTTCGATTTAACTCCTCAGCGCTTCTACAGGACCTCTCAAGCTTCTGACATCTCGAGAGATAGTCATCAATATTGCCTCCACGGAAACTCATGATTACTACGGCTTCAAGTGTTTGGATAAATTTATTAGCTCGAAAAATTCATTAATTTTCTGGGGAAAAAGCTAAATGCCTTTAAACACTTTAAACTAAAGCCGAAATGCTACGAATTTAGTATGATCATTAATTACTTATTAGGCTAAGGAGACTAGATTTATTTAAAATTTTAAATACATGCGTATAACTTTGAAATATATTTTAATATTATTATTTGTTTAATTTCTGATGGCAAAGATTAAATAATAAAAAATAAATTTCCTTTAACACTTCTTTAAATTTACGGAAAAAGGTTAATTTACGGAGAAATTTAAGAAGGCAGAAACTGTTATACTAGCCTAATTGGAATTTAGTAGAACCTCACTGGATAGACGAACTAAAAACTAAGTAAGTAAAATTTATCAAGCAATAAACATATTAATGTAATATACAGACATAGGGAAAATAAACTACCATAAAGTGTTATACAATTCTAACTGATGTAGCTTGTTAATTTTGAAACTTAGTTAACAGAATTAAAATAGATGTTTTAATAGAAAATTTTAGTTAGTTAAAAATTAGGTTTAACCCCTAATTAAATTATAAAATTAAAAAATTGGTTTTAATTTAGTATAAAGTGTTATACGAACCTAACACGAATTTAGTAAAGCTCAGCTGTATCGCTCAACCAGAAACTTAGTAAGGAAATTAAAATAAATCTATTTAACCAGACTTACAAAATATCCATAACCCTTGATTAAATTACAACGAGATAAATAGAGGAAACTGGCATAAAGTGTTATACGAGATGAACTGGAAAAATATATTAACCTTAAAACTTGGCATACAAGCTTAAAATAAATTTAATAATCGTGGTTTTATGATAATTTTAAATCATCTTAAACAAACTTTAATTAGAAAATCCTAAAAAGTTAAGAAACTACCATAAAGCGTCATATGATACTCTCCGGAAGTTATTAGAGCCCCCACTGAGAGCTGGGTTAATAAAATTATTAAACTGTCTCCTGATACCAACAATAGTGCATTTAAAGGGCTTATGGGAAATCAAGTCAAGTATAAAACACCATTGTTTGTTTATCGTAAATACCATAAATAAAGTTTTCTTTTTTGACCCAATGTTACCTAATTTCGATTAAGACCCAACCGCATACTCGAGATCTATTTATAATGCCACATTAATCAGTTTCACATGCCCATCGGGGTCCCAGATATCGAGGGGTTCGCTTGCGCGGGGCTTTTGTTGACCGGCCCATCGGGCATTAATTTGGATTTGTAGACTGCCATGGAGGAGAGCTGGTCAAATTGGTGGCATTGTTGTGGTGTCGCCAATGGCAGCAATCTATAGACGCCATCGGATCGGTTCCGTTCCGTCCCGTCCCGTCCGCCGGTGAGCTGCCGATGGCTCCCGCTGCTGCTGCTCCTGCTGCTGCCGCTCCATTTATTGGCCGCTTGATAAGCCGAGCTGCCGCCTCGTCCGCGATAAACCCCGGCAATCGAACGGTGGCCGATATGATAACACCCCACCGATGAGCCATACAAGAGCTATATAAATACCGTCCTGCATTTACATGACCTCCCTGCGTCCAAACAGTAAGCCCCTCGAATCACCCTTCTGTGTGGGGTTAGACAAATTTTCAGATCGTCCGATAGAGCTTAGCGCTCTAATCTTAGGGGGGAAATGGTTAGTGGGGATGTGGATGTGGGAAAGTTTGAGTATTGGGAGCGGGTGCGGGTGCTCTCGGTGGATCTATGTACATAGGTGCGCGGCCAGGGCCCATATCGGTCCACTCCATCGACTACTGTATATTTACGCACCGATATTGATATGCGATAAGCAAAACTGCTTATAAAACACATTTATTTTGTTGTTTCCCAGCAATGCCAGCGTAAAAACGACCATGGGACACTGGAAAAAATTGTTGAAATATTTAAACTTAAAAAAAATATAAAAGAAAATTAATAATAAATAACATTAAAAGAGTTTAAGTGGTTAGTTGTATTTTATTTAAATAAAATGAACCATAATAACTATCTATAAATTCTTAAATAACTATAGTAATTATAATTAAACGATGTAAATGATATTATAAACTCAAAAATGTAAAAAACATTATTAAAAAAGTTACTCGCAAATCGCAAACTTTTCGATACATTTTTGATACTTATTAAGAAACGTTGATCGATAGAGTCATCTATAAACTAAAATTACAAATATCCGGTTTCACAAGGTGATACTGCTTCTATTTATCATTTAATCCTAATGAAAAACACCCAATTATTGCGATTAAAAGTAATATGAAAATATATATTTCCATATAAAATAAATATACTCTGATAAAAAAGTTCAAGACTTTTGGTCATTTTTCAAGACCTTTGATTACGAAAGTAGGGCAAGAATATTTTGGTCTTCTTTTGAGATTTTTTTCCTTTTATTCAAAACCAAAACGGTTTTAAATGAAGCCTAAAATCTCGTAATTTCAGAATTTTAAGTCATATATTAAGATTTTTGGTTTTATATCAAGGTTTTAATTTAAGAATGAACAAAATCTTGAAAGTAAATGATATTTTTTTTATCAGTGTAGTATTGTTGTAAGAATTTTATTTTAAAAATTCTTCTCTACTTCTTCTTCTAAATACCTCTAAATTTTGCAACTTCTACGCAATTTTTTGCAGTGCTCTGTCGACGGCAAACGCTGGCCGCTGCCGTCGCCAGCGAGGGGTAACACTTGTTCGATTCGTGTATTACAGTAGTTTGTTGATAGCCAGCCCCGGGTACGGATCGGATCGGATCCAAACGAAACGGAACGGAGCGCGTGCGGACGGAAAAGCGAAAACGATCGCGAGATCGATCGATCGATGTGGCACAATATTTACGGAACCACCGTAGCCACCAATTGCCGGGAGAACAAAACAGAAAAGCAAATTGAAGCAATAGACGCCGGAAAACATACATTTTGCGGTGTCAGCGAGGATTCCAGTGGCCAAGCTTGAAATATTCTGTGTATGTGGCATTAGGTAACCGGACACTCAAAGACTCGGACACATTGGGTGCTCTTTATTTAATCAAAACACTCCGCCGTATCAGCAGAAGGCGAATATGAAGCCGTCGCGTCAGTTGTCCATCCGCTGTTAGCCGCCGCAGTGAGTGAGTGAGTGTGCTTGCTCCTATTTTGATTCCACTTCGGGCCAGATCGGTAAACAAATTGTCTATTAAACAATCAACTTTTCACCTAATAAATGATATCGTATAAATCAATTGAGTCCGATGCCAATCAACTGGGGCAAACGCAGATAAATCTCCATCACAATAGACCAGAGATCGATCGGATCGTATAGCAGATCTTGGAAGGCAAACAAAGTGCATAAACAAAGCGTCGTCCCTCGCATCAAAAGTGTTTTATGAGTTTTCAGTGTTTTTTATTTCTTAGTGATTGGGAAATGATTTGTTCGTGACGTTCCACTTAAACAAGAAACATTGAATTGATTATTAACTTAGAGAAACAAAAGTAAGAACAATTAAAAAATTAAAGCCCCGTAAATCCAGGGAACATGTCTTTTTATATTACTTCCAATCAAGTTCTCAAGACTCATAAATATTTCTAACAACACAATATTTTTAAATTGAACAAAATAAAAAAATAAAATTGATTTTTATGTATACAAAACTATTGAAAACTTCCATTGGCTCTTCTTACCAATTTATGTTCAAACACAATTACCGTTATACATAGCCCTTCTATGCGATTCTCATTGTTTTTTTTAAGTGGCGCCCAATTTTTATTCAGTAAAATCCCAGCAAGTAAAGGCCCCATAAATTCACAGTTCTCTGACCATATTATTTCCCAATCAAAATCTATTTAAAACTATATTTTATTTTGCATAGAAGAGCTCTTAGTTGTATTTCAAAATTAATGTTCCATTTGGGAACTAAGTTATCGCAACACTTAGTTCCCAAATGGAACATTAATTTTGAAATACAACTAAGAGCTCTTCTATGCACTTTCCAATGTATCGAGTGCCTGTGTAAGGTTCCCCTTCTCCAATTGATAAACATTCGGCATTATCGGTCTGGCAATGATTTATTGTTGCATAAATGGCACTCACTATTTATTAATAAATGAGAAGCGAATTTCTGATAATTTATATATATACACATGAGCGAGCACCAAGGATTTGGGCCTCCAATTTGTACACACACTTGTTTTGTGGGTGAGTGCCTTGTGGGCCAATGTAGAGCACCCGTTCGCCTCAAATGGCCAAGTAAATAAACAAAAGTGGGAATTTTACACTCACAGCGCACAATAAAATGTGTGAAAAATATGCTCGAGCCGAGTGGAAATGCAACCGCGTAGACCAAATAAATAAATAAATAAATAAAATCGAGGAGAGGCTCGAATGTTTGCTAAGAAATTAAATGAAAATCGATCATTTTGGGGGAAATGAGCGAATGGCCAACCAGCCCCGACAGTGGAATCCAAATAAATAAATACCTGCAAATACCAAACTAACTAATCAAACCATTCGACAGGTTCCTTTTAGAGATAACAAAACCAACTGGAAAGGCTATGTCACGGATATGCTAAATGGAAATGGATCCAATGATTTGTGATCTGCGGTCTAGCCACATCTATTGGCTATTGATTCTCATTTGTATCTGCGGTTTGGAGCAAGCCAGCGGTTTCTTTGTGGACTATACAGGTGAGGTTACAAAATAAAATATAATAAATAATGGGGTTTATAGAGGGTTTATTTTATATGTTTAAGTATTTTATATGAAGTCTAAAGCAGATATTTGGTTTATTTTATTCTTTTTCAAGGGTTTTAACCTAGTTTTTCGTATCCAAGTCTTTTTTGCCCTTATAATTTAATGAATATTATATTAAATGTATAAATTTTAATCAAAAAAGTGTATGCCAGACTGTCTTGCTCTTTGTAACTCCACATTTCCGCTTTCATTCGTCAAAATATTTTGGAATGGAATGGAAGGTTAATCGCAATTTCGGTTAGAACATTTGAATGCTTGATAAGATACTGTCAATTTGGCTATCATCATTGGCATGAAAAATAGTAAACAATTCGCTTTGCCATTGCCTTGATTGAATCGTTTGGTTTCTCTATTTTTTCGGTGCAGAGAACACTGAACTTATACAGCAAAGAGCCGGCTTCGATGTCAAGCTGCAGTGCAATCTCAAGGGTTTGGTTGACGAAAGCATGTTGGCTGACATCAAGATACATTGGTACTTTAAGGTAATTATTTTCTATGATTTATAATATTTTATATACTAAATATTTGTTAATATTTATGTAGCAATGCAGCGACAACAATTGTCATCAGTTGGAGTCTGCAGAAGAGTGGACTGCCTTGCCATGTGAGCCTAGTTTGTGCCGACCGGAGCTCTGGCTCCGAAATGTGACCGAGCGGTATTCGGGACTCTATAAATGTAGTATAAATCCCCATATTTGGGATAGAACCCAGGCTGTGGATGTGCAGCTGGTTCGCACTTATCAGTTGGATGTTAAGAGTGAGTATGGCTCAAAAGATCCTATAAAAATATGAAAGCATTAGTTCTTTCTTACGGAAAATAAATATTTAAAATAAAAATTCTTTATTTTAGATACCTCTCTGTCTGCTCCCGAGTTCGTGGACTCGTATCCCAATAACAAAACCGCTCTCCTAGGCAGTCGGGTGGTGTTCCAGTGTCGGGTCCATAGCGAAGAGCATCCCACCATCAAGTGGTTCCGGCGACAGACCTTCATGG
>VNJR01002995.1:0-10231 GCA_008042585.1 Drosophila punjabiensis | reverse complement strand
CAAGAATATATATACTTTATAGGGTCGGAGATGATTCCTTCACTGCGTTGCAAACTTCTGACTGAAATTATAATACCCTGCAAGGGTATAAAAATGATAGTGACAAAAGTTAATAATCACACATAGTAGGTACCTTACTTAACATTATGTTTTGACTTTATTTACTTAATCAATAGAACTATGTCTTCTCAAAAGTCATTCCTGTGACTGTGGCGAAATAGCTAAATTTTTCTATTTAAGCTTATCAACCCTGAAAACTTAAAAAAAAAAAACTTGAAAGAATTGTGCTGCTTCGGGAATAAGCCGCACAGAAGTCGTCCAAATAAGCTTGCCTGAAGGACATCTTTTGCAATCGGAGGTACATACAAGCTTCTAATTGGACAAGAAGCAAGCTAAAATATCTAACATTGTTGGGTGCCCACCTTAAATATCAAGGACTCTTAACAATAAAGGATTCCATAGCAGAAATTTTCAGTAGCAAAACATCTTATCTTATGGCGAAAAATCATCTAGACAAGGACACTGAGATTTCGGTTAATATTATATTACAGATGAGTTCAAATATGACATATTCTTGATCTGATAAGATGTACTATATATTTAATGACATATTTTTATATGGGCGTAATATTAAAAATTTAGACCGAATTAAATATAACTTTACGTGTACAAACATATAAATGTTCAATTTAAAACTGATAAGAGTAGGGTCCATCGGGCACAAAGTGTTTTTATACCAGAAAAGAGTTCTTAAAACGTTGACTCTGGGTTTGTGTAAATAACAAAATTCCCTCTCCACATCTTTGTACAACAGGTAAAAACAGAAAATAATGCAGCAGGTAGCATAATTTCTACTACATAAACAAAGATGACTCACTCGTACGGAAGAGAAGAGAATTCTTTTGGAGACCAAGTATATGGAACACGATCGCACTGCTGCTCTCCTATACACTGAACAAAAATGTGGATTATTTTTGGACAAATATTGTTTTAGTTCAATTTTCAAAAACAAAAATGCAATAAATTAAACAATTTAATATTTTTAATTTTTGTTTTAATAATAATAGAAGTTTTGGAGGTTGCCGTTTAAGTAATATTTACTACACGGGACTATAGTATTATTCCATTGGGCAGAAGGACGCTAAAAATCATGTAAAAATAATAATAATAAAAACAAATAGTTTTAAATTTTATTTTCAGTTATAATGTGCAGATATATGATAGATTCTTAATTCTTCTTAACAATAAGATACTGTATGTTTGGACATTAAATATATTTTCTTGCTTCGTAAAACATAAAGTTTTTTGTCGGTGTTATATCTCAGTCCTAACACACGCTTTCCCCTTGCTAGAGCATTCCCCTCCCAACACACTCACTTGATCAACACATTTTCTTGTTTGCACTGTCCAATAAATTGTTATGCTGCATTCGTGCCTTTCAGGCATTTTCCTTTGGTCCATTGCGCTATGAGTCATGGGGTTTCAGGTATAGCATGGTATTTGCAGACGGTCAGGGTCCAGAGTCCAGGATTCCAGATCCCCGTCCAAGTTGCAGGTTCCTCTGCCGTCAATCAGTGGCATAAAGAGAGGTATGAGGATTCTAAGTCAAGCATGTTCTTTATTAAGTGGGTATTAGGGGTGGATCCAGATAAAATGATCTCATCGAGATACACACTTTTGAGGATGGCTGTTCTCCTACCATTGTATTTATTTCCTTTTTTGATGTAGATTTATGGGACGTTTGGGAAAATTTTATAAGAAAAGAAATAAACAAAAGAATGATAACCCCGGAAAGCCGAAGTTTTATAAACAATTGGATCAAATTGGAAATCTATCCATTAAAACATTAGTGGAAGTTCAAAAAATATTAATGTAAAAACGCGGACTTTAGTTGGTTTTGTTAGGTTCTTATACAAAATTTACCGATCGCTTCTATTGCAGGTGTTTATTAAAATCTTTTAAGCCCGTAAGAAACCAATATTTTAATATAAATGAGTATACAGTCGTTTGATCTGGCCCGTTCCGACTTATATTTGCAATTGAAAGAAGACTAGCTGAATAGTTTCATTTTTAGAGACTATCTTTTTTAAAAACGTACTCGGATTGGTGCTTAACAAATACATAAATGCATACTTTTTATAGTCTATAATAACTCCTCAGTTGCGTTGCAAACCTCCTATTAAAATGTATATACCCTACAAGGTTATAAAACCTTTTTGGAAATATTAAAAAATTTAAAAAGGAATAGAACAAAAAAAACTACATTGGCAAGATCAAACAAATATTTTATAATTGTATTTAACTTGTATTGTATTTATATCTTCAATAAAAAGTTTCACACATTTCTCGTGAATTGCTTTATTACCAGACTTAAACACATTTGACATGTCTTAGGACCTAATCTACGACAATCGACATTAATCAGATTCAGCAAAAATCTATTTCTTAAATATTTTGTATCAACTAAGTTGTAAATGCTTAATAATTTAATTTAAGTTTAATAAAGACAGACGATGCTACGTGCTGTTAATATTAATTATATGTTCTTAGTGCTGTCAAAAACCGGTAGCGAGTGCTTTTTAAAATAATGTAGCTTGGCACATTTTGGTTTTGATTGATAAAAAGCTAAATGATCAATAAGTACGAATTGTTTTCTTATACCTGCCACCACTATACAGGGAAATGATATCTGCGTTCCATTATTAATTATATGATGAATGCTTGGGCCTTTTTATTCTTTGTCAGTTATGCGATAGCGAAACGTTATCATGATCAAAGAAGGGCGAAATGTGAAGTGCGGTTAGGAGGATGCTTTTAGGAGTAAGCATGGCAATGGTTGGGTCACTAGATGAGAGGTGAGTATTTTAAAAATCGTTGATATTACCGGGAGGGGTTGTTTCAATTTCGGGAGTCGGGTTGATTCAGAAGAGCTTTAGGTATATCGTAGATATTAGGGAAGCAACGAATACACATTTCACTGTTAGAAGTAATGGCGGGGTACATATCGAAAACGAATCTATAAATAGTAGTCACAAAATTGAGATTATTAATTCAGGCGTTTGATTGCATGTATATCCTTTGGAGCACATAATATACATAAACATTTTCAGTGGTCATTTCTACTGCTACTACCCGTTTATTACTTTTTTAAATACTTCTCTATGTTAACTTAATACAAATATCAATATATTCAACTGTCACAGAACTTGTTTGCTTAACGCACTTAACGGCGACTTAATAGTTAATACTGGGTCAGATTTTCTTCGATTTTGACAGTGCGCTTCGAAAATGTGGAAGATTTCTTTAAGTTTTAAGTGCGAGTTTGGGTAAATGCAATTAGTCTGTAACCAAAGGAGAGACATTCTCATTGAAGAAACGCACTGAAAATCAATCATTAAGTGTAGGCTTCACACCCCTGTTAAGTGGAACCCAAATCATGTGTATTGTCGTTTTCACACTACGCTTTCCTGTTAGTTGCTTCTGTATCTTTTGCCAGCTTGCAACGAGGCGGGACTTTCGAGGAACCGAATATTCAAGTAAAGGGAAATGAGGGGAGACATTTGATATCCCCTTAATAGGTAAAATAAAAGGTTATAGGTAAAGTGCGTGCACTTTTAGATAACACATTTTTGCATACAAAAAATATCAGAATCTATGGGATAGCAAGTAGATGAAGTCTTGTGTTTTGGTTTGAAGAAGATGTACATTTTTGTTTTTTTTTCGGGTTAACCAAAGACCTTAAATATCAAGATGTTTTTTCAATTGGTGTTGAAAATACTTTAAATTATTGCTATGCCTTCCCATTTTTTTTATTATTAAGGAATATGTGCCGTTGGTTTACCCTGTATGGTCATCCCTCTCTATTCTGTTCCTGTTCAACGCTCCTTATGTTAGTTGATATATGTGTTCTCAGGTACGCGCTGCATTGCTCTAGTTAACATTCCCTTTTCCGTATAGTGAAATCTGCTAAAAGGAACATTGATCTTTTCTTCAGGTTTAAGCTAAGGGGCTCGCAATTGGAGGTAATATCTAGAATCCCTGGTGTTTATCGGCGAACTTTGGCTGCTCGCCCGCCTCCAACTGCTCCCGCTCCTGTTCTCGATCTTGATCCTGAGCACCGTTCTCATCTTCCTCATCGCTGGTGTCCACGTAGTTACGCATGGTTAGTGCCTGGAAGTCGTTCAAGGCCTGCTCGAAGAGATCTATAGTGTGCTGATTGTGGGCAATCACCTGCTGCGTGTTTCTCAAGTCTTGCGTAATGAGATCCTGCATCGAACTTGAGGACGGCGAGGAGGCAGGCGAGCGGCCTGCGATCTGTGGATTTGTGGGATGGGTTTGCTCACCGCTGCTACTGCTGCTGCTGCTGGGGTCATCGCTTATGTTGCTGGCCGCCAGTCCTCTGGTAAGCTCATCCGCATGCGCTAGCGTGGATCCAATGATGTCGCTAGCAATCCTAATGGCCGCATCCGTTGCTGCAATCGTCGATATAAAACTGGATGCAGATGCTGCCACAGTGGCTGGAGAAGCTGTGCTGCTTGGCCTACTAAAGACGGTGTCACTGGTCACCTGATTGCCCTCGATGCGGAGACCGGCCACCCCCTTCTTAGGTATAGTGGCCAGATCTCGCTTAACCCTGCGACAGCGTGTGGGTTCGTTCTGGCGTTGCTGGACGAGCTGCTCCAAGTCTACAATGTAGACGTAGCCGGCTACTAAGATGGTACATGACTTGTCGCCCTTCTTGAAGGCCTCCTCGATGTCCTGACTAGTGCGATCATCGTATTGCCACCAACCTGCGGTTATACATTTTTACAAGAACAAACAAAGTTTGGAATGGGACTTGGGATCTAATCTCGGATATTCGCCTTTTAACCTCTAAATCACAGTTTGTTTTTCTGCCTAGGATGTAGTTATGGAAATAGGAATGGGAATGTGGAGGGGATTAGGATTAGGTGGGTGGGTGATTTAATCAAGCTTAGTTGTATCTTAGGTGCTTGCTGAGCCCAGCGACGCCTTTGGTTACGCCTGGGACTTCATCGGTGCTCTTGCATCGCAGGATGTTGCGTCGTCTATCTGGACTTGAGCGGGGATATTGCTTCATTTTTAGAAAGTCAATAACGTACATTTCCCCGCAGATCTGCTGATGCAACCTGCCCGCATGCGGACCAATTTCGGAGAGATCATCGGAGGCGCTGCTCAGCAAATCGTCCTCAGCCGAGGCATCGTAGTCGAAAGCCTCGTCACCAAAGATCGAATCACGATCCTCATCGTCTTCGGAATCATCTGCGTAAAGTACTATAGGTGATTCGGAAAAAGAAGGTGGTGCAGGATTGCCAGGCGCTGCACTTAGGATAGGTGCCATTGGTTCGGTGACAGCCGGCTCCGTTGTCTCGGGAGGAGTACGACGAAAGGGATTCGCTGGATTGTGGTCTTCTGAGATTAACGGTGGCTTGACCGCCTTGTACTTTAGATAACCAGCATATGCGATCTCGATGTCTTCGTTGGTCCGAGGATCGTAGGCCCACCAGCCACCTAGATGTGCATGGTGCGTGTATGTTTTCGGTGGGGGTTATGGGGAAATGAGGGGCGGCCGACACCAGAAGCGTAATTCTACTCACCATTCCTGCCCTCATAGTACCATTGGTAACCATCTTCCGTTGCTCGAGTGGCGCAGATGTCCTCAATGCCGTTTACCAGCTGCGGATGGTCCAGGAATTCGGCGGGTATTTCGCGGCGGCACATTGCACAGCGTCGATTCTTATAGGCAACCCCCTGTCAATGTATTTAATAGTTCGAAAGGAATTCGACGCAATTGATATTTAAATTAAGTATTAAGTAAGCACCAAATTGCACGAAGATTTTTTAAAATGGAAATTGGGGTAAGTTGTTAAGTCTAATGTGACGAACCGAATCTTATTCTTTTAAGGCTTTAGTTTACAGTTGTAAATGTTGGTTTTTTTGGTTTAAAACTCTCTGTAAATGACTTCCTTGTATTGGAATTACCTCTCGCCCAAGCTATGCAACTTGATTAGGAACTGGAAAATGCACTCTAGTGCTAACAAAATACTTGTCATTGGCCTAAACTGGTTGAATGTGTCCGGAGCGGAAGGCAATACACAAGTCGCCAGCCGGAAGCCAATTCAACTCCAAATGCCACTTCTGCGTCATTGCCAGGCATGCTAATCAATCAGTCAGGCGCAACGCGACACCAAAGGGTTGAGAACAGCCTTGAACTTGACTATGTACGTGCTGCTCAAAAATTCAAATTCCCCCAAATTGACGGTGCGATCCGCATTGCTAAGTGGCTAGGAAAGCTTCCGCTGTTAGCTGTTGGAACTACGCACCTTTACACACAAGAAACAAAAGATGTGGCCACAGGGGAGACGTGCTGGATGGATGCAGGTTTGCAAGCAGATGGGGCACTCCAAGGCACCAGCTGTAGCTGATGGTAATGAAGACTCCTCGCCCGAAGTATTGGTAGCTGGAGGGAAAAAACATTATCATAAGAATGTGTAATTTATAAAATCATATGTATATGTATACATTATTGAGCTTGCTTAACATACAATTTCCTTTGGACATTCAATTAATTTAAAACATTTTGTGATATTAGAGGCTTAGGTAAATTAGTAAGAATAAAATTGCAATGTTTATATTTTATGTTACCTGCTTCCACGTTGGTACTTTTTTCTGCTGCTTCTGGCGTTGTGGGGGCTGAGACGGTCGCTGGGGGCGTGGTCACAGCAGGAGATGTGAGAGGATCCTGACGAGCAGCACCTGCGGCAGCTCTGGTCGAGGTTCCTACTGCAGGTCCCGTCCCGTCTCCGGTCAGCGAACGAGCTGCAGCCGCCGCGGAAGTGGAAGGCGACAGGCAGAGATCAATTGCGGTGGATGGGCGGACTATTCCCACAAACTGCACTTCCTCGTCCTCGTCTTCCTCGTCGTCGTCCACGTCAATCACATTGTTGTTGTTATGTTCTGTGGCGCGTTGTTGGGACATGTTTGGACTTGCAAGAGCACGTCAGGCACCAGTAGATTAAAAATCGAACATGTTGGCGAAAACGAAAACGTCCAAAATTAACAATTTTTTGGCGAGCGCCCCTTCCGATTTCTTTTGCTTTTTCGATTAGAGTGACCGTTTCGCGATGGAAGAAAAATCTTCCCGAATCGAATTAGTGTTACCAGGATTTGTTTCTTGGTGTGACCGTTACTTTTTCTACATTCTACATTTTGGAGTCGAATTCCTTTTACATTTTACGCTTTGGTGTCGAATTCTCTATACATTTTACATTGGGTTTCATGGTGCCATTTGCAACTGGGTTATAGCTTTAAAAATAGCTTATTTTAATATTCATCTATCATATTCCAGCAATTATTGCATTTTTGACAGCAACGATTTGTTTAAAAATGGCTATTAATTTTTTTCCAATGGCTAATGGCCTGTTCTTCAGCCTATCTTTTTCATACTTGACTTATCTAAGCATATTTTTGTCCAGAATCTAGCTTAAACGGGTGATCTAATTCCGGTTTCAGACGACAAAATGTTGATCTGAGCTCAGTATCCAGTGCTTCTCAGGTAAACGTGTATTTTAAAATGTATTTTACATATGCTGATTTTTGCAATAGATGAAACGTAGGTGGCGTATTATAACGATAATTTTAATAGATAAGGAATTATTAAATAATATAGATTAATATATTGATTAGTTTTTGTTATTTTTGTTTACTATTTGTTTGTTACTAGTTTTTTTAATCGGTTACAGCGACGAAATACCGAGTGTTTGGCGGAGAGTTTTGTTCTAAGAAATTTTTGTTTTATGTGTTTTTTGTTGAACTAACCACATATTTCGCCAAGAAAAATAATTTGTTTTAGGATAACGAAACAGACAAGACCTAACAAATTTAACAACAAAAATGCTAATTACTAAACCAACCACACTTACTTTTAACCCACCCAACCTTAACTAGTTTTTAAAGTGTTTTAAAATAATTTTAGCAAGAGCTTTACATTAATTGCAGTTAACCATTTTACTAATAACAAGAATACAATAATAGTAACTACTACAATTAATCATAAATGTGTATTACACATCTGCATGGCATTACCCACAACATACTTTAAACTGGATATATTTGAATTGAATTGAGTTGACCCTGCAGTACCATTCCTGTCGGTTTCAGACCTGAATCAGCCATGACTGGACAGGAGTCCGACCTGAATCAGCCATGAATATTCATATAACCCGCCCTTGAATTCCCATAGAGCAGGCGATCACAGCTCTGAATTTCGGAATCCTCCGGGAACCAGATCCGAATCTGACCTGAATCCGGCCAGGATTTTATCGTGAATTTCGAAACAAATTTAGATCTGAATAAGACATGAATCAGGTCGGAATCCCACAGGATTCCCCAAAGAAACCCCGAGAAATTGTCTAAAAATAAATTAAAATGCGATTTATATTAATGTTATTCTTCTTATTATTATACCTTTACAGGGTACTATAATTTCAGACAGAAGTTTGCAATGCAGTGAAGGAGGCAATTCCGACCCTATAAAATATATATATTCTTGATCAGCATCAACAGCTGAGTCGATCTAGCCATGTCTGTCTGTCTGTCCGTTTCTACGCAAACTAGTCCCTCAGTTTTGAAATTATCTGAATGAAACTTTGCAGATAGTTTTTTAATCGACTTAAAAATGAGACGGTTTGTCCCATCTAATATCTAAGAAAAAGAAACACCAAAATTAAATTTACTTTTTTCATTATCTAATATGCATATGCATACTTTGCCGCATCTTCTCAAAACCGTTTTTTTTTTTTAATTTTTAATTTTTTTTAGCAGTTTGCAGTATAACGCCGTCATTCAAAAATTTCAAATTTCCTCTGTAGACGCCGACGTTGAGCAGAAAAACTTGGAAATCCAGCTTCCAGCTGTTTTCAACTTTTTCCCACAATCAGTCTTAACAAAAATACAGAATTTGACGACAAAAAACATAAAGTAAGGTGGAAAAATTTTATAAATTAACGCTTTGTTCTATTTTTACTAAAAATTTTTTAGGGAAACTTTTCTCCGAGGAACAAAGAAACTGTCAAAACATCGATAAAGTTTTCGATATCGATATTTACAGAGTTCAGGTGGAAAACATGGATAAAAAGGTAGGGAAATATATTTACCGTTAAACTTACAATCTGTTGTCAGTGTTCTAAAGCATTTAATTAAATTTAAATTAAATATCAATTAATTTTTTTAAAACTATCTTTATATTTAAGTAAATTGATTTAATCAAGTAAACCAGGATAAGTCCTATACATTTTTTTTCTCATTCTTTGAGTTAAAATTTGTAATAAAATAAGATTTTTACTTAAAAATTTTGGT
Organism: Drosophila punjabiensis; assembly: GCA_008042585.1. Taxonomy (NCBI): domain Eukaryota; kingdom Metazoa; phylum Arthropoda; class Insecta; order Diptera; family Drosophilidae; genus Drosophila; species Drosophila punjabiensis. The sequence continues at coordinate 856 of VNJR01002995.1, read as the reverse complement.
TTAATGCCACTATTGTTTTATTATTACACAATTATTGGTTTGTCCTAAGTAGATATAAAACTATAACAATTTTTTGTGTTTATGGAAATAATTTTTTTTTTTATTATTTTATAATAATAATCTCGCAAATTCGTAGAATTATGATTTATGATTTTATGATGATTCGGTTTATGATTTCACTTAAAAGACATTTCGTAATTATTATTTAAACTGTTACTGTCGGCCGTTCGTATCCTTTTGGTTTTGCTACATTAATAACGCTTTATTAAATCCAACAAAAACCAATTAAAATTATGCGCTTCATTACATGCAACACCTTTTCGCCAGCCGTCGCTCAGAAAAATTCGACGAGAATTTAACTTCATAAAAATTGACAGCCCTGCGCCCAGCGTTTTGGTCAGCGAAAGCATCACGCACTTTTTAATATGCAGCCGGCATACGACAGGCCAAAAAATAAATAAAATGTACAAAAAGTACAAAAAGTAAAGCACACCAACGGCCAGTTGCATCTGCCTGGGCAGGACCTTCGGACTCATTACACAAAAATCAATTTTTGGTTTATTTTTGCGTTCGCTCCTCTCTGTGCTCCACAATTGCATGCCATTTTTTGTCAATTACATAACACACCCACACAGACGCAGGGCAATTGCCTAATTGCGCGACGGACAAACGCGTCGAAGTCAACTGCCGACGAGTTTTGTAAATTACTCTCGTTCTGCTCTGATGTCCTGGTGTCCTGGCGTCGTCCTTCGGGCTGTTTAATGCACGTGTCCCTCTGGGCGTTTTAAAAATGTGTTGCCTGTCCCGGGATGCCACTGATTCGACGTGATTTGCCTTGGGGAATTGTGTGTATTTT
>VNJR01002994.1:0-56393 GCA_008042585.1 Drosophila punjabiensis | reverse complement strand
GATAGCTTTGCAATGTATGCACGTTGAGCCTGGTTCTTTTCGATAGACAGTGCTTTCGACAATTTTCGAGATGCTTCGTTTAGTCTTTTCTTAGCTGCTGGGGCCCGGTGAGTCTGGCAGTCTCCGCGAAGTCTTCATTTCTGAAGTAAAAGAGCTATTCAGACAGACAGAGGGGAACAGGCGAATGATCGGATGTAAGCTCATCAAGAGTTTTCGCGCTTGTTAGTCTGTGCGGGACTCTTCTAGTTACAGCGAAGTCGATAATATCTGGTTGTTTATTAGGATCTGTGGGCCAGTATGTCGGCCTTCCCGGTAAAACAAAGTCTGGCGTATTGCCATGGGTTTTAATGGCTTCGTATAACTGGCGCCCTTTGGCATTGGTAAGACGAGAATACCAATGGGGATGCTTTGCGTTATAATCACCGGCAGTAATTGCAAAAGTTTAAATATTTTAAGGTTCTATATTTCTCAAGAACATTATTTTCATTATCCGCAAATAGTGTTCACGCCAAGAGGCGCTTATTTTCAAGAGGCAGTGTGAATCCGCTTGCAGCCTCACAATGTCCCGTTCGTTCTCTCTCCCTCTCTCTCCGAACTTCCAATGAGCTTCCAATCCGCTCCCCAATGATATTTTTAAGTCTTCTTGTAATCAGTACCAACTTCTACTTCTTCAAATAAACATCCAGACTCACGTCGCGCAAAACCTCAAACAAGTCCTATGTGTTTTTTCTTATCGAGTGCCAATACAGGTTAAAGCCGCCCCCCTACAAAGAGATAGTAAGTTGGATTGTGCTTTCATTCCGCTGAATCTTTTCTGAAATTGCGGATGATCCTTGAGATCTCTTGACTGGTCTGTTCCTGCAAGTCTAACGCCTCTGTGGCTGCTTGCTCCTCCCTGGTAGTCATATTGAAACTTGTTTTGTTTCTGACCGTTACAACGCGTTGGGAGTATTTAAATTGATTTAATAACTGGATACGCTCCTATTCGCAACCGTTTTGTGGTCGAAGAAATTAACCAGTGTTCAGCAGACTTGGAAGATTTACTAGAAACTAGTGAAAGGACTAAAACGTATCTCCATCAAAGTGTCGCTTTGCTAACAACTTTGAGTGTTCAGGAAGGTTCCCAAGATTTACGGAACTTTTCCTGTCGGGGTCACCAAAATGTAAATGTGTGTAAGAAGGCTTAGATGCCTAGCAAAATAGTACATAAACCAATTGCTTTTGAGTCGTCGCAACTAGCACTTGAACTAGGTGAACTGGGTTGAGGTGGATGGAGAACAAAATGCCTTTTGAGTTGAAGACGTTTACTGACTTTATTGGTAACAAGAAAGGAAACTAACTTCGGCACGCTGAAGTTTGTATACCCTTGCAGATTTCAATTGCATTAATTTTAATCTAACACTTACTATTTTAAAATGAATTACTTTCAATTCAATTTTATTTTTACAGTTTTACATTTTATTTTACATTTTCACATGTAAAGCCAAATGTAATTTACATCCACATTTACCGATCGTTTGTATGGCAGTTTTATTATAGTCGTCCGATTTTAATGAAATTTCAAACAAAATTCTGAAATAATATAGAAAGCTTGTATCTAAAAGAAAAATAAGTTATGTGGAAAACTGACGAAGTTTTTTTTTTTTTCTACAAATTTTCCTTTGGCAGCTATATGATATAGTAGTCCGATTTTTATAAAATTAAATCCGAAAATCTAGTATAATATATATAGCTTATATCCGAGAGTTTATCAAGATTTTTTAAAAAACAGTGAATTATAATTTTTTTTTAAACAAATTTACGGATCGTTTGTATGCCAGCTATGTAATATAGTCGTCCGATCTGTCCCGTTCCGACTTATGTACGAGTGAGAGTATAAGAAGACTATCTGCAAAGTTTCATTCAGATAGCTTCAAAACTGAGGGACTAGTTTGCGTAGAAACGGACAGACAGACGGACATGGCTAGATCGACTCGGCTGTTGATGCTGATCAAGAATATATATACTTTATAGGGTCAAAGATTACTCCTTCACTGCGTTGCAAACTTCTGACTGAAATTATAATACCCTGCAAGGGTATAAAAATGTTACGATATTTATAGCTAAAGTGGTTAACAAATATGCTTATGTATTTAGTGTGGAAAAGTAATATAGGTTGCTGTGTTGCTTATCGAATATGCGGAAACGAGACCATTGCCCCATTCCACTTTATCGTCGTCAGCAGAATATACATAACCGCTTGATCTGGTATCTTTACTTTATTGTGGCTTTATATGATATTGTTGCGACTGACCAATTACAAAACATGTATCATATATATATTGTTATTATTGTTATTATATATTTTTATTGTCGTAATTATTGTCGCGACTTAACAGTATTTATTTCTATATTTTTTTTCGTACCTCTTAACCCTTATCCCAGACAGACACGTTCTTGGCGTCCCAAGGGCCACTTCAGTGAACTGAAGGTGTTGAATCAACGTCCATATATATGTAAAAAATAATAATAAGAATAATAATAAATAATTATTTTGTTCTATTAGATATTGCCAATGAAATATCAAGATTATTGCAGATTTCACACATTTCCAAAGGTTGGGAGGTTTTCGAAAACTGCACTAGTCGAGATGAATAAACAAAATTTATTACTTAGTCTAACAATTTGTATTCTATATTTAAGTTGTTAATTATTACTTTACAAATTATGTTTTAATTTTATTATTATTATAATTTTTTTTTTAATAAGTTTAAATCTATGTTTTATTCCATTTTTATACCCTTGCAGGGTATTATAATTTCAGTCAGAAGTTTGCAACGCAGTTAAGGAGTCATCTCCGACCCTATAAAGTATATATATTCTTGATCAGCATCAACAGCCGAGTCGATCTAGCCATGTCCGTCTGTCTGTCTGTCTGTCTGTCTGTCTGTCTGTCTGTCTGTCTGTCTGTCTGTCTGTCTGTCTGTCTGTCTGTCCGTTTCTACGCAAACTAGTCCCTCAGTTTTAAAGCTATCTGAATGAAACTTTGCAGATAGTCTTCTATATACTCTCACTCGTACATATGTCGGAACGGGCCAGATCGGACGACTATATCATATAGCTGCCATACAATCGATCCATAAATTTGTAGAAAAAAAATTATAACTTCACTGTTTTTTAACATATCTAGCTTATCGGTTATAAGCTATATATATTACTCTACATTTTCGGATTTAATTTTATAAAGATCGGACTACTATATCCTATAGCTGCCATGGGAACGGTCGTGAAATTTTCAGAAAAAAAATTATAGCTCTGTCAGTTTTCAACATAATTTTTTCTACTTTTAGATACTAGTATTTCATATTTTTTCATATTTTTAAGAATCGGACGACTATGTCATATAGCTGCCATACAAACGATCAGTAAATGTGGAGAAAAAAAATATTTTACTTTATATGTAAAAATTTAAAAAAAATGTAACAAAAATGTAAAACTGTAAAAATTGTATGAATATGAAAGTAGTTCGTATTATATTATATTGGGATAGATTATAGTTCATACAATTGGAATCTGCAAGGTCATACCAACTTCGGCGTGCCGAAGTTAGCTTCCTTTCTTGTTGTTTATTACCTTAATTATTCTTTAATCAAATTTTGAAACTGAGTTGTGCTTATGGTTTTAAAATAAAGAGGTAGGTTGTTTCATTAACGAATAGCATTTATAAACGTTAGTCGGTTTGAGCATAAAGTTTTGTATTGGGGGCACGTCAACTTATTTGTTCTCGTATAGATAACTTGTTTCTTGCGTTGTAATTATTTTAAGAAAGTAAGTCCTATTAGTAATTCACCAAGTTAGGTTAAAGTCAAGAACTTTAAATGTCAAGTGGGATACAAGTGTAAGATTAAAAACATTGCATTTTGCCCAGTCGTCTAGTTTCTTTAGCATATTATTTCTCGTATTAATACAAACATTTAACAATTTTTTTTTTTAATTCCTGGACGTTTATGCACTACGGTCAGTACACTTAATTGGCCCTTATGACACCAAGCACGTACCTGTTTGGGTTAGATGATAGTAGACGCGATGGAAAAAATAGAAAAGAATACGAGGAAAATAACTACTGGCGTGCTGCCTGGTTGTTTGTTTGCATACGTACTAAGTGGGTTATGATTAAGGTTTTTTTACGTTAGATGTTATTGTGTACAAATGGTTATAATTTGCACATAAGAGTCTAAAGGGTTCGTGCAATTCAAACGAAGTTCTACAGTGGCACAAGACTAATGGTAAATAGGATCTAGTGTTTCTTCTCGGAACATGAAAATTCAGCTGACCTAACAAGTCAGCACTTTCCACGTCACCGCGGATTAGATTGTAAATAAAGGTCATGCCTAACATAGTTCTACGATTGGCTGAGGAAGGTTAGTTAATTAGAAGGAGTCTACTAGAATATGACGGTAATCTACGGTCTGCATTTCAGTTTAAACCGCGTAGAGCGAAAAGTAAAAAATTCTTTTAAACAGATTCGATGCGATTACTGTGGACTCCATACTGAGGATTCCATACCCAAGATCCATATTCTAAGATAGGACGAACTAACGAGGTAAATAAGGTTTTAGTAACGTAGGGGTCGTTGAATTCTTTCGACCACCGTTTTATAAATCCAAGCACACTCCTGGCTTTATTAACCATGCACGAAATGTGATCAATGAAGTCGAGTTTGGGGTCCAGGCGAACGCCCAAATCATCAACTAGATGAATTCTGTCCAAAGAGCAGCCGTTCAGCGTATAAGTCGCAAGCTTAGGAACGACACGAGAGAATGTTATTAGCTTGCATTTAGAGCCGTTTAAGTTGAATAAGTTTATCCGGCACCATGTTTGAAAATTATCAAGATCTATTTGAATCAGACTGGCAAGCAGCGTCCTTATATTGCACGCAAAACTTAACGTCATCAGCGTACATAAGTACTCTAGAGTTAATCAAGAATTTGGGCAGGTCGTTAATAAATAATGTAAACAATAGTAAACAATGACACCCTTGCGGGACGCCAGAGAATATTTGACAAGCTGTTTTTAATGAAGACCTTTTGCGTCCTGGAAATAAGATAAATTGAGATCCATCTAAGAAGATCATCCGGAAACCCCATTAAGTCAAGTTTCCTAACAAGAAGTGAATGGTTAACAGAGTCAAATGCTTTACTGAAATCAGTATAAATGACATCTGTCTGAAGATTATTATGAAAGCCCTTTATGATGAAAGAAGTGAGCTCCAAAAGGTTTGTTGCTGTTGATCTTTGCTTAATAAATCCATGTTGACATTAAGAAATTACTGATCGACAAAGGTGCTGCAAATGTGGAGTAATGACATTTTCGATAAGTTTTGGGATGGCCGACAACTTAGAGATTCCTCTGTAGTAATTGGCTTCCGATTTGCTACCTTTTTTGTGGAGAGGAATTATAAATGATTCCTTCCAAATAAGACGAAAGTGGGAATTTTCTAACGATAAGGTAAACAATTTAAAAAGGGGCTTGCACAGGGGCTTGTCTTCACGGCGGCCACGATTCCGGGTCTCCGGAGTGTTTCAAATGAAAAAAAAACGGGGTTATAATCAGTATAGATGTAATTCTCGGGTGACAGTCGACCATAATTTTGTGATTTTAATTAAGGTTTTAATTGACCCGAAAATAGTGACAATTCTGAATATCATGGCCGCCACACAGTGGGGCATTCTGCCTAAACACGTTGCAAAAATCATAACTTTTGAAATAAATTTTTTAATTTAAAAAATTTTTTTTTTTATTTTTTTTTAAATTTTTTTTTACCACTGTAAAGTAGATACTCACAGAATTTGTTGGTGCAAAAATGGACTTGCCACGCCCACCAGAAATGGGCGCATAAGAGGGTCAAACACAAAATTTTGAAATTTCCAACTTCAAAATAAAAATAAAAATATAAAAAAAATTGTACGCATATTTTAATATTAACTTTATTTACTTAATTTTACTTAATTAATATAAAAAAATAGTTTTATTAAGCTAAAAAAAATATATATATATATTTTCAAACTTTTTGATGAATTTTGTGGTTTTCTACATTTTGGTCAAGGAAAATTATTTAGGTTCATAAAAAAGTTTGCTACAATATTAAATAAAATTGATTACCGAATAGAAAAATGTTAAAAGTTTTTATAATTTCGAAGTAAAAATATGCGGCGTTAAACACAAAAAAACTCTCAGTTTGACGCACTATGAACTACATGTTAACGATTCAGAATAACTACGAAACAGATACGAAGAAAATAATTCAAGAGCAATTTAAAACTGAACTGGGTCTATTGGTAGATCTTCCGAAGCAAGGCTTTGGAAATACCAGTGACGGAAATACGTCGAGAAAATTCTTTAGCAACTTTGAAGTTACATCCCGTATAATCGGAGTCGATAATGAACTCATTAAAAGAGTCAACGTTTTGTTAAGTGTGCTAAGCTGCACAGAAAAAATTGATCCCAACAAGTTTGGCAAGTATACTGCGGAGACATCCAATATTCTTAAGGACAAATACCCAAATAAATTATTAACACGAACGGTGCACAAGGTGCTGGATCACGGCGAAAATATCCTGGAATATCAGTGTCTACCAATTGGCGAGCTATCTGAAGAGGCACAGGAAGCTAAAAATAAAGATTATAAAAGATACAGATACTCAAATACGTGCAAAATTTCAAGGTCTCGACAAAATGAAGATCTTTTTAATATGCTGCTGGTGTCATCGGATCCAAAAATTTCCTCCGAGCTATGCCGGAATTAAAAGTAACTTACTCGCCCGATATGGTGGCTCTATTTGAGAACGTTGAGGACGACGTAAATAATCAAAGCATTGAAGTAGAAGCCGTTGAATAGTGTTAACTAATAAATTTGTTAAGATTTTTGGCAAAATCACTCTTGTTTTTAATTAAACTATACTTACATTAAAAAAAATCAAACATGAAATCAATAAAAAAGTGTTGCATATCTTAGGGGGGCGGATGAAAACGCAGAGTTAAATTGGCAAAACTTTAAATATCTCACAATGCGCAAAAATGAAGCATGAAAACTTTTTTTTAATTAATTAAAAAATATTTAAGAGATTTTTTGATGTCCTTAAAAAAAGGTGGCACGCGCTGGCACCGTAGTTAGAAGTCTATATTCTTTTTAAAAATATGGAAAAAATAGGTGTAATTTCAAAAAAATTCTACAAAAATGGGAAATTTCAAATTAAATTTTCCGATGACACAAAATTTTTGGCATTATATCAGATAATTAGGAAAAAATTACATTAACTACATTTCCATAATAGTTACTTAAATATTGATAGTCAAATTTGCCCTACATACTAAGTTTTTCGCACATATATTTTTTTTTTTCAAAATTGTGTTAACTTTGCGCGTCTCCATAAATTCCAAAAAAAATCGTTAAGTTGTTTAGTTTTCACATTTAAAAAATAGAATCAATTTCCAATTAAATGGTATCAATCGTTTGGCTCATTTCAACAAGTCAAAAAGTAATTTTTTGCAAAGAGTTTCGGCAGAATGCCCAAGTGTGCGCCAGTTCGAAAAACGTGGTTTCGAGATAAACGCGTTTAAAGTTTGAAGTTTAGCCCATTTTCCGAAGACCTTGCTTCACAAAAAAGGCTGTTTCTTCTAAAGTATTTCGAATTTCTAAAAATCCTTTTAGGGGCATACTCACAACTACCCACACTTTAAATAAATGCATAAAAAAATATAAAAAAAGGTGCTGAATGAGAAGACCCCCTTAAATAGCTAACAGGCTAAGAACTAGCTTAGAAAATTGGCAGGAATTATAAGTTCAGGAATACGATAACAAAAATCTTATAAACGGTTCGAGAAAGCAAAAAAAAATAATAATAATAATTAAATTGCCAACAAGCTTGTGGAGTTGGCTATACTTATTTGCCAGTTATTTGCAATTATCAGATTTTAGCTGCAGGAATACAACAAATAATCGTAGAAGGCTGGGATAAAAAAAAACAAATATTTATTATTAAAGATTATTTCCAATAATCTAAATTTATTCGGCCAAATATTAGCGAACGTAATCCAGAAATTCCGATTTATCGTCGTATTTAATATCTTTAGGGTATTTGATGTATCCATCCTCTTCGGTCCGCTTCGTTGTCTGCTGGGTGGATGTAATAATAAAGGAAAAGGGATATGGCGACCACCTACGCAGAGTAGCGCGTCTAGAACAAAAGCCGTTACAAAAATCAAAAAAGTCGATGTCGCAAAAACGATTTTAACCATATAACATTCAAAGTTGAAACATGTTTCAATTTTACCATCATACGAAAAATACAATGGAATATTGTTCGACGATCAGGTAATATTATACCAAAAAATAGCCTACCTACCGTCCTGGTTTCTTCTTTTAATGATAGATACATTCATAAATTGTTAATTAAGCTGAAAACGGCATTTGGATTAGGGCTTGCACAGGTAAATCGCTACCTGCCAGGTGACAATTTTTTCACTTTTTTCTGGCTAAAGTAGTCTATAACTTCTGAAGCTTGTGAAAGCCGGCGAGTACACTACGACACTATGACTACGACTTTTGTGGATAATTCTTATACCAAAATCAACTTTCAACGGCTGCGTCTGCGGAAATGCAACAGCATAAACCAAAGCAACTCATGGTAAAATATACCAATATACCCAGACATACCAAAAAATGTACTAACTGTAGCGCGCTCGGTTTGTGGCGGTTAAATGTGTGACCAAACGTATCTCTAAAATGGGTTTTTATAAAAGGTTATGTTAAGGTATTTTATGTTTACCTGATAGTAGGTAAATGTCACTTCCAAAGGAAAAAAATAAATTATCATACTCAGATGTACTCCAACAGTTCACAATATTTTGAAACATGGTAAATATATAATTTAATTCTTTGCCAATTGGAGAGCTTTCAGAAGAAGCTCACGAATCGCTAAATAAATTCTTTAAGAAGTATAGATACTGCAACGTTTACAAGTCATCCAGACTTAGGACCTATTTTATATGTTAGCTTCAGCATTTAACCCGTTCCTTGCATCTCTGTGGTATGAAAAAACGCGAAAAGATATAGAATCAAGAAATAATAGTTCAGAAATGCTTAAACTAAAGTATAGGCCTATTCTTTTTTTTAGTAAAAAGTACTCAAATTGATGAAAAAACAAAAAAAACAAAATTTTAAAATAAAATATGTAAATATACGGATTCAAATTATTATATTTCTTAAATGGATAAAAATAAAGATGAAAATTATATACAAAAATTAAAAAAAAAATTATTTTTAAAAATAAAGAAAAAACATTTTTTATATTTGATACCCAATAAATAGATAAAAGGGTAGGCGTGGCCCATTATTTAATATATATGTTTTTTTGACAGCAATTACGTGTCAAATGGTGCTTAAATTATTGGATTATCTTATTTGGTTTAAAAGTTATGATTTTTGCAACGCGGAATGAGACTGAGAAAATGCGCTACTTTTGGATTTTGGAATTAGTCGTACTTACCTTTGAAATCTACAAGGGACGCTGGTGGATAAGGATAGATCCGATCAAAGGACCAAGAAGTGGACTGGGCGGACTTGGCGGCTGCTGGCGGGGTAGCTTCTCACAAAGTTCACTTTTTTAAGTTCGTGCTTCAGACTAACTTAGGTCTTACATAGAATATAAGCCGGAACCGCGGAGTGGTGAGTTGGCCTGATGGAAAGTAGCACTAGAGAGGGAAACGAGCCGACGATAGGAGCCAGCGTACGGAATTGCAAGCTTGAGCGCCAATGCACAATGGTTGGGCTTCTGGAATATTGTTCGTGCGTATGGTCACCTCAATATGCGAAATTTCAGGACCTTATTGAATCAGTTCAGAAACAATTCCTTTTGTTTGCTCTACGGGGACTTAACTGGGAATCACATCGTCACCTCCTTTCCTATAACGACAGGCTGCGTCTTCTGTGCCTGCCCTCGCTGAAGGATCGTCGGACCTGCCACGGAGTGATGTTCCTTCACAAACTCATTAATGGTCACATTTTGTCATCGTATTTTTTAAGTCAGTTGAGTTTCTCAGTCCCTTCAAGATCGTCGCGTTATTTTAGACCGATTGCACTAAATGTGTGTAAATCGAATTTCGAGATGCACGACCCTTTCCGCGTTTTATGTACGGCCTATAATGATTTATATTCTTTACTACATGTTGAATTGTCCTTTGATGTAAACAGTGAAATTATTTTAAGACACCTACCCTTGCCTCTGCCCACCTGATGTGAGTTGGAGCATATCATTAAAAAACACTCCTTACCCGGTCAGAGGTAAGGATATGGTTTACAATGGCAGAAATTTGCTATTTTTCGAAATAAATAAATAAATAAATAAAATACTTGTACGGAGCCGCGGCCATAAATACTTTCCGTTGAGATATCGTTTTGAAATTTTCCTTAAAAATCTAAAGAAATATTTCAAACATATAGTAAAAAAATTGGCTACATCGGGCGATTATTTTCTATAGCTCACATAGCACCGTAGTAAGGCTGATTTGGCGATGCTACGCAAAAATACTTACACCTCCCTTATACCCAAGCCTGTCCACCACCCACACCCCCCGCCACCATCCCCCCCACCACCTCCATTCCAAAAACTACAAAATACAAACAAATTAGGTTCTTTAGTTCTTGGAATCATATATATGAATAAACAATTTATTTCAAATATTAAAAGTAATGTTAAAATTAAAATGCAAAAGCTTAGCAAAGGTCTTCTAACAAGTCAAATGTTGACGATAAAAATTTGGATTTATCTCTCTTTGGCAGTTTTCTTTGACCTGTTATAAAGGTGTCAGAACGTAAAAGAAGTATATTCATTAAATCTTTATTTGTCAATATGCGAGACATCTTCCGAGTATGTTGAAGCCGGCATTTCTTAATTTCTTTATTGGTGGATTCCGCAGCTTCCTCTGAGAGTTCTCCAATTGACAACAACGCATTTTCTATTACCTGTGCACAGTGAATTAAAATTTTGTGCACTGTCGCTGGAAGATAGTACCATGGATACTTTTTTATTAACTGCTTAGCAGTATCCAAGGCATAGCTTTCGAGGTTTTTAACATTAATAGAATATCCTGATGCTAAAGCTTGCAAGATCGTCGCGCACCGGGTTATCTTCATCTTCATCAATGCCTGTAATCTTAGATGCCAAACTTAGGTTACCAAAAAATTTCATGGCAGTATTCCCATCGTTGGAAGTTTCTTTTCCTCCGTCTCTTGGCTTATCAACAATTATTCCCATTTCATTTCGAAATTCCGCTTGTACGTTAAGCTTTTATTCTGCGGATCTTAATTGCCACATTTTTGTTTCTAATTTGTATGAAATGTGCAAAAAATACTCGAAAACCCGTATGTAGGAATAAAGTGGAGATAGGCCGAATTCGAAAAACTTTTTCCCAACTTTTTTTGAAAGACATATTTCTAAATCATTCATTTCGGTGGGTTTTGCACCGCATATAAAACATTTAATGGACGACGTGTGGCTTAACGCGTTGCAAACTTTGCCATCTACCATAGTAAGTTGCAAACTATGTTTTATGAGTAATTTCTTGCTGGAAATTTGAAATTCGGTAGGCATTAAGCTCTCTATTTTCTTTTTAATATACAATTCTTCTTCAATGGATAGTGTGGCGGTCTCTTTCTTAAATTGAATCCTTACTGGCCTACAATAACGTGTAGATGATGGCCTAGGATTTTTCCATATTATTTTGGAGTTACTTTCACATAGAGGCTGAAGTGGGACGTACGATGTTGCAAAAAGACATCTATCATCGTCATTACAATTGGAAAACTTTTGCTTGAACTCACTGTGCCCAGTACTGCCATCAAACCCCCATTTTCCAATTAATGTTAAAGCGTTAAAGCGTTGGAGCTGTAAAATACCAATAGCTGTATTATCTAGTAGACACTCCAGCTCCACTTCTGTATATGTTTCATATACTGTTATGTCCTTTGGATATCTTGATGTCTTAAATATGAGAATTTTTTCATAGCTTGGCAATACGCATGAAGAAGCTTCACTATTTATGAATTCACGAATAAGCAAGTATTGGTGTTTCCTTATTCGGATGACTTCAAGATCGGTGAAAAATTGGCTGAGCGCAAAACAGAAACTGCAGACTCATCATGTTATTCAAGCAGCGCATTCCGACGACGTTTCGTCCTTTTTGAGGACTCAGAAAAATCACCTTTTGGTCGTCCACGTTCAGCACTTGAAACTATTTTTTTCAGAGGCTCAATTGCAATGGTTTCAATAGCGTTCAGCCAATTGGATTAATATTGAACAATTGAACTTTTCATTCGATTGTATTTAGCCCAATAAGCAATAATTTTTTTGCCATCGTAAGTAATACAATTGCCAAGATAATTTATATCAACTGCGTAGCCTTTGTTTTCAATAGCTTCTTTTACTATACCATCACATCACTTGTTTTTTCTGCATTTGTCCCCTTTTGAGTGCACCAAAGATCTAAAATGTACATCCGTGAAAATTCACAGTTACATGAAGCACCTAAAGAAAGCGAAAATATAAAAATTGAAAAAAATAATAAGCAAATTTTTCGGTAAACAGAAATGACAACACGAATGACGAACGCAAAAGAAACATCACATAAACAAACGAAGAACAGCAGTCTGCGTCGAAAAGTTTACTTTAAAAACGGTAAGAACGCTTGAGATTATTAATTATTATAGGCAAATATGCAAATATATGCAGCTAGTTTAACATTTTTATTACCTTAAAACATTGACAAATACAATGATAACACTTACAAAGGGGTGATTGGGGGCAACATTACCAAAAAATTTAGTTAAACAGACAAATGACGATCAGAATACACTGGAAATTAGTATTAATTAAAAATAACAATAAAAAATAATAAAGAATTCAAATTAATTTCAGTAAAAGAACTTATTAAAGTAAATACCTTAAACTTCAAAATCTATTTTAAATAATCTAAATTGGAGCTAATTTGCGTACGTTTGTCCACTTCAAAGTGCAGATTTGGTGTGACGCAAAACCACTTTAACGTCGCTGTGCTGTTAAATTGAACACATATTAACGCATTCTATTCTATTTTTAGAAAGTCCCGTTGGAATTCCGGGAAAAAACGGTCAGCCAATGCAAAGCTTGGACAATTTAGAGCTGATTTGCTTACATTTTGACTTGATATTTTAAAATTGATTTTTTGATTTTTGGCCTATGGACGCAACCTCTGTGCAATGCTGGCCGACGAAACTTTGCGTCCTTCTAGCGTAAACACACTCCAAAAAAATTTGACAATTCTACCAGCAAGTCGTCCATAATTGCTATAAACGCACCAACCATGTAAATATTTATATTAAGCCCGGAAATCCAAAACGGAGTATTCATCGGGAGATTCATTACAAATTCAAAAAACACATTAGTCCGAATTTTGAATTCTACAAACAAAGACAATATAATCAATTTAAACGAACTAAATATTGAACCACTACGACATAGTAACAGCACATAGAGACCAAAACGATGTAGACATTTTAAATAATTGGAATAAAAATTTTCCTTTCTAGCTTAAAAAAATTTTAAATGAATTAACTTACGCTAAAAAAAATATACAGAACAGAGACCGAATCGATATCAACAAATAATTTATACAAACAAAATAAAAGGAAGAAAGATAATTACATCAAAATCTAAAGAATTCCTCATAGCCAAAAAGAAGTCAATAAATAAGGTCATAAATTAATCAAAGATTAAATTGTAGAACCTTCAGTCTCCGATTATAATTGTCCATTATTAATAGTACACAATAAATCATTACTCAATTCAAGTAGAGTTGAAGAAACATTGTTGCTAGCATCGATGATTTTCTGAATACCAATTTCCCTGATAATTCCTTTCAACTGCGAGTTACAATATAAGAGTAACGGACTAGAGGGATTTGAGGGCATGCTGAAGACTAAAGAAGGAAAAATGGTCGTGGAATTTTGGTGGAAACGATTGCTTAAGAGGTAAACATCTTATATGCTATGTAAAGTCAGACGCATTGTCACCAAAATGCATCTATATTCAAAAAGTAGGTCTTCTAAAACGTTTAAAATGCAGTTAAAATCCTAATTCCACGCTCAGAATCAACACCAGCAACCCAGAATTAAAAAAATTAGCTACAAAAACTTTATCGCACCTACTATGTAGTGCAAGTCGGAAATAGTATTTGTTAACGCTGGCCAATTGATCTTCCTCCGTAATGGACAAACTTTCGATGCCTAGAGGGGTGTTGAAAAAAAAATCAAACCATTTTTTATTGCCTTAAATCACAAAAATAACTTTAAAGAAAGTTTTATCGCTGAGAACGGAATGCTCTTCAGTGCAGCTTAATCCTGATGATGATTATTTCTTGGAGTTCTTCTCAAAACCGCTTTATCTTGACTGGCTAAAAATATATGGGAAAACTAATTTTTTATTTCACCGCAAAAAGTCGCGCAGAAAATGTATTTTTCAATATTTTTAAATTATTTTAATTCCTGCCATAGCCAATGAGAGACAGAATAAAATTTTAGTCTGTTAAAATCTTTATATGTATGTACATAGAAAAAAAATGAATATATACTAAAAATTTCAAAGTTCAATCTTTTGATAGTTTAATTATTAGAGAACGCATCAAACACAATTTTGACCAAACGTTAGCAGCAAATTATTCGCAGTCATGAAACGACCATCTTTCCATCGCCGCAATCAATCTCTAAAGGTCAATTTATGGATTTTTACAACTCACTTGGGGACAGTTTCATAGCTGCTGGAGACTACAACGCCAAGTATACGCATTTGGTATCACGCCTCATTACTCCTAAGGGAAGGCAACTTTATAATAAGTTGGATTACGTTTCGCCTGGTAGCCCCACATATTGGCCAGCAGATCCAGATACCAGATATAATTGATTTCGGTGTGACAAAAAACTTCCGACGCAATCTCTCATCAGACCACTCTCCTTTACTGATAGCCTTTCCTCAAGGCACAGTAATTACGGTCCACCTAACTGGATGAAATACAGGAATCATGTAAGTTCCCACATTGAGTTAAACCCCAGCTCAATTTCGAAGCGGACATGGACTGTTCTACCGACGCCCTGAAGTTGCAGCCAGGATCTCAACACCACAACGGAGAAATGTGCAAATAAAAAAGTTCACAACCAAACTGCATATTGAACAGCTCATTCTTTAAAAGATGCGCCTAAAACGCTCAACGCGCATCTAAACGAAGCCACCCGCAAACTAAAACGGGCTTTAAAGCAAGATGCCCAAAAAAGCACAATTAAGATATATTTAGGAACTCTCGCCAACTAGTACAAGACATCTGTTGCGGAAGCTCATCAAAATCTAAGCTCTCTGGTGGAAACCGTCTTCCCAATAAGAAATTCTTCAGCTTGCTGGTTGCGCAGCTACACAGACAGAGCCGAAACATTTGCCTCACATCTCAGAAGCGTCTTCCAGCCGAACCCAGCTGCAAATCGTTTTGTTCTACCGCAAATCCACCCTGAAAGTGAATCCGCGATAACAGCGTTTCGGCCGAACGAGATCACTAAAGTCATCCGGGAGCTAAAACCGAAAAAGGCTCCCGGCGGTGACCAAATAACTCCAAAAATGATAATTGAACTTCCGAACTGTGCTTTGAGGTCATCTGTAAACTCTTTAATGGGATCATAAGTCTCGGCTACTACCCAAAAAAATGGATAAAGTCTACAATCATAATAATACCGAAGCCTGGAAAAGATCACACGATTCCGCCCTTTTATAGACCAATAAGTTTATTATCATGATACATCATGATCACATAATACCATATATGGGAGCTGATAACATTATCGCAGCCCATCTATTCGGCTTCAGAGAAAAACATGAAATTATCGAGCAAGTTAACAGAATAACATAGACTATTCTGCGATCCTCAGTCGCTACAGATGCCCAGTCCGTGTAACATCCCAACTCGCCAACCACCTCAAGCCACCGCCAAACTGGATTATGAACGCCCTATCGCCCATGTGCCTGGAATACAAGGTTCGGCTCTGGAACTTCACTCCAAAGTCAATCCGGACGTATGGCTCCCGGCTTTGGGGGAGCGCGAGCAAATACATCATACAGCGCGCTCAATCAAAGATCCTGAGAACTATCAATGGGGCACCATGCTATATTCAAAGCCAAAACATCCACAGGGATCTTGGCAATCTCGCAGTAAAATATGAAATAGAAAAGCAAAAAGCGTCGTACAAGGAAAAACTCTCAGCCCACCAAAATCCTCTCCCAAGGGACTTGACACGGATTTCCAAAAGAACCCGTCAGCCATAATTTGTCAGGGCTATTTTTACTGTTCCAGTCTATATGACTGATAGTTAGGTTATATCATGAGATATGATACACTTATTGTTAGTCTAGTAAGGAAAAGATTCAATAAATAAAAGCAATGGATATAAATAAATAAAAAATTTTTTTTATAAAATTAGTTTTTACTTTAAACAACGATGAACGATTGATGTTTAATACTAAAAACATCGAAAACACCGATGTCTGGAAACATCGATGTCTCTCCACCTCTAAGTTGAAGTGGTAAATGATCGCGCTTAGTAATTAACTACGGCCCTAAGAGGGACTCTATATATCTCGCTGATAATATTATTTTTCGATAGTTTGGGGATTCGGAAAAATGTTTTGAGTTCGAAGGACCCTACCACCAGGGTGGCTCGGCCCTCTTCCTCGTTATCGATATCAAGCATAACATAACGTCTAGTAATTCCTTGAAAAGGGTCTGTTCAGTTATGTCGCTTGCCCCATTGTACAGTGGTTGCGTCCATAGGCCAAAAATCAAAAAATCATTTTTGAAATATCAAGTCAAAATGTAAGCAAATCAGCTCTAAATTGTCCAAACTTTGCATTGGCAAACCGTTTTTTCCCGGAATTCTAACGGGACTTTTTAAAAATAGAATAGAATGCGTTAATATGTGTTCAATTTAACAGCACAGCGACGTTAAAGTGGTTTTGCGTCACACCAAATCTGCACTTTGAAGTGGACAAACGTACGCAAATTAGCTCCAATTTAGATTATTTAAAATCGATTTTGAAGTTTAAGGTATTTACTTTAATAAGTTCTTTTACTGAAATTAATTTGAATTCTTTATTATTTTTTATTGTTATTTTTAATTAATACTAATTTCCAGTGTATTCTGATCGTCATTTTGTCTGTTTAACTAAATTTTTTGGTAATGTTGCCCCCAATCACCCCTTTGTAAGTGTTATCATTGTATTTGTCAATGTTTTAAGGTAATAAAAATGTTAAACTAGCTGCATATATTTGCATATTTGCCTATAATAATTAATAATCTCAAGCGTTCTTACCGTTTTTAAAGTAAACTTTTCGACGCAGACTGCTGTTCTTCGTTTGTTTATGTGATGTTTCTTTTGCGTTGTCATTTCTGTTTACCGAAAAATTTGCTTATTATTTTTTTCAATTTTTATATTTTCGCTTTCTTTAGGTGCTTCATGTAACTGTGAATTTTCACGGATGTACATTTTAGATCTTTGGTGCACTCAAAAGGGGACAAATGCAGAAAAAACAAGTGATGTGATGGTATAGTAAAAGAAGCTATTGAAAACAAAGGCTACGCAGTTGATATAAATTATCTTGGCAATTGTATTACTTACGATTGCAAAAAAATTATTGCTTATTGGGCTAAATACAATCGAATGAAAAGTTCAATTGTTCAATATTAATCCAATTGGCTGAACGCTATTGAAATCATTGCAATTGAGCCTCTGAAAAAAGTAGTTTCAAGTGCTGAACGTCTGCAGGTCGTGGAACTTTCGAGACGCTCTTTATTGTTTTGGCTGCTTCTCGTGGCTGAAATCTTGTGCGAAAACGGAGTAAGTGTACACGTGCGAAAACGGAGTAAGTGAGAGTGTACAAGCCGTGTGTAAGACAAGAATTTATCGACTTGCTCATTGCGCCAAGTTTGCTTTTTCGTCTGCATTAAAACTGATAAGGAGGCTCCGACTTTGGAGCAATTAGCTCATTTTCAGGCAAATGGTTAATAATGCCTTAAATCGACTGTACAGATTTTTAAGAAGGATTCGCAATCGAGGAAATCGAGTATTTATCTAAAGAAGCGTCTGGAACAAGTGGAGAAAATAAGAAACGAGTGAGATGCCGTGATCGTGAATTTTGAAGGGTTTGCGGTTCGCTCAAATTATGCCGCGAAGAATTTCCTGTCGGAATTCGAGGATTCCGAGATTCCTACGTAGTGCGGCTAAACATGCCTCAGATGTCAGTTCCCAGATTTTACGGTGAGTGTGTGAGCTAGCCAGGCTATTATGACGCCTTCACCAGCCTAATTCACAACAAGAAAAATTTGAGTAATGTGCAACGGCTGCACTTTCTTAAGAAGTTGTTGCCAGTGGGGCGCGATAACGACATTCGACAGATGCAGCTTAAGGAGTCGAACTGCGCCGTGGCTTGGGGAATTAAACGGTACAATAATCCTCGGCTCGTTTTTTCTCACCACATGAACGCTATTTACGCGCTGCCCAGGCTGCAAAAGGATAGTTCCGAATCAATGAGATTGATGTTAAGCACGGTCAATGTTTGCCTGGCTACATTCCGACGCGTTCAAGCCTTGGACGGGGAATCTGACTGGCTGGCGCATTACGTAGCATCGAGTCTGCCCAAGGATACCCACAACGCTTGGGAGCACCATCAAAGAAGCGGTGCCACCATTCCAAATTACAAGGATTTGGAATCCTTTTTCAGCGATCGGCTGTCATAATGGATGCGATTGAGAACCAAAGCTCATCGTACGACTCCAATAATGACCCAGGATCTACCGACCCGAGCAAACGAGTGCGAGCGCATAATGCACAGGAGCGCTGAAGACGCCCGGCTAGCGCCTGTTACCACCGTGGCGGCGACTATATCCTGCGTCGGTGCACAACCTTTTTGGCGTTGTACTGCTATAAGAGAAAAGATATTGTGAGCAGGGAAAAATTATGTATCAATTGTTTGAGTAAGTCGCACACGCTTTCGCGCTGCACCAGCAGTAAGAGCTGCCAAGTTTGCGGGCAGCGTTATCACACGCTATTGCATTTAACAGTAACGGCTCATAACCAATCATTGAGCCGAGCTGCGCTTTCGGTCCGGCCTTCCACGCCGCACCGGCAGCCGTGGGAATATTTCTCAGCAAGGCCTGCAGTCGACTCCAGAAGAGGACCCAAACGCATCCTACAGATGCTATTCAGCGACTTCGTCGAATGTCTATTCGAGGAATGTGCTTGTCGCCACTGCTCGTATCGTCGTACGAAACCCAATTAACGGGCTGCGAGCAGTCATTAATGCGCTCATTGATCAAGGATCTGAGACAACCATAGTATCGCAGCATGTTGTACAGTCCCTGCACCTGAAGCGGTCTGGCACCAAAGCAGCTATTTTTGGGGTCGGCCCGGGGGTGGGCGTCTTTGCAAGTATACAGTCAATTTCGAAATCTGTAGCATTATTAACCCAAATTTTTCTTTAGAGGTTGATGCAGCATATGTTCTCAATTCGGTTACTTCCTGCCTGCCACGTCTTAGCTTTACGCCGCAACGTCATATTCGAGGGCTCTCGCTGGTAGATCCCTGCTACTCCCGTTCGAAGCGAGTCGATCTCATTCTAGGAGTGGACATGTTGGCGCAAATCATGTTGCCAGAAACCAGGATCGGATAACCCGGTGAGCCTATAGCTCAAAATACGCATTTCGGATGGATCCTGTCTGGACGTGCGGAAGGAATGAGGGAATCAAGCCAGGTGCGTTGCTATCGAGCGCTTTTGGACACCGAGGCATTGCTGAAGCGCTTCTGTGAGGTCGAGTCAGTTCCAGACCGCCCAGATCGGAGGGGGACCTCTGGTGCGAGTCCGTTTTCCAGAAGACTCACGTGCGTCGAACGGATGGCCGCTACGTAGTGCGGCTGCCCTTTGTGGATTAAGCCATGGTCTTAGGAAGATCTTATCAAATTGCGCTTAGTCGGTTCCTACAATTAGAAAGGCGTCTCTCTAGCCATCCATAACGGTGGACTAAATATGTGGACGAGATCGAAGAGTACTTTGCGCTCGAGCAAATAGCGCCGGGGGTGGGCAGTGAAAGCAGTTAATTTACTAAATGTTTCCACCAATAGGCATGTAGCCTCTTGTGTGCTTCCGCATTACGCCGTCTTCGATGCCTCCTCTAGGACTAGCAACGGAAGATCGTTAAATGACATTCTTTGGACTGGGCGCACACTTCAGAACGACATCTCGGCAGTCATACACAATTGGCGGAAATATCGCTGCATTTTCACGGCGGATATACAGAAAATGTATCGTTGCATTGATGTGCACCCAGAAGACGCGCCATATCAGCGGATTTTATAGCGGGCGGCGGATAGATCCATCAACGTCAACGCTAACATTCCGACCAGCTTCTGCACCCTTCACGGCTATCAGGGTCATTCAGCAATTAGCGAAAGATGAGCGGCGTTCATTTCCTAAGGCGGAAAACATGTTGATGAACGAGATATACGTGGACGACATTCTTTCCGGAGGGCACACAATAAAAGAGACGGAAGATAAACGGATACAAGTAGCGGGTGCAATAAAATAAAATCCGCTTGCATGGAGTTGCGGAAATGGTCCAGCAACGAAGTAAGTATTTTGCTTCCGACAGAGCATCAGTGCAATCGGCCACCACTAAACTGGGACACTACGGGTCCTATCAAGGCGCTAGGAATGTATAGGCTTCCAAATAAGGACTGCTTCAAATATCAGGTCAATTTTGAGATGAAAGCTAGTTTCACCAAAAGGATAATCTTGTCGAGCATAGCAAGGCTGTTCGAACCGTTAGGTCTCATCGCGCCAGTCATCATCTAGGGAAAATTAATTCTGAAAGAGGTAACCACGGCCAAGAAGACACATGCTGACGGATCTCGAACGGCTCTGGATTGGGACGATGAGGTTCCTAAGGCTCTTGCGGAACGGTGGCAGTTGTTTCGAGACGGCATGCTTAGGATCGACGAAATAAGCATACAGCGGTGGATTCATTATACTCCGAGATCCCTAGTTTTGGCTCAGCTGCACGCGTTTTGTGATGGGTCTTCGACTTCTTATGCAGCTACAACTTATCTGAGGCTCCAGCACGAAGACGGGACGTAATACGCCTTGCTGTTGGCCGCAAAATCAAAGGTTACTCCCAAGAAGCCCTTAACCATACCTAGAACGGAGCTGAGTGGGGCGGTACAGGCCGTCAAGTTGGCTAACCACGGGTAAGTGGCTCAATGACATTCCAATCCAAACGTTCTATTGAACGGATGCGACAATTCTGCTGCATTGGCTACAAGAAGACGTCAATAGATGGAAGACTTTCGCCGCTAACAGAATTGCCTTCATTTTGTATCATTCCTCTCCATCCCAATGGAGGCATGTGGGTACGAGTGAGAGTCCCGCGGACTGTGCGACAAGAGGGCTATCTCCTGGTGAGCTTAAGGGCTTCGACTTGTGGTGGCGAGGCCTGGAGTGGCTCACAAGCAGGTAAGGTGACTGGTGTGAAGTCGGCGAAGTATCACCTCAAGAGGATTATGGCAGATCGACGGCTCACCTATGAGAACTTGTCCACAGTGCTCATAAGCATAGAGGCGTGCCTCAACTCTCGGCCGCTGTGCCCTCTCTCAGCTGATGATCTAGTGGTGCTCACACCGGCTTATTTCTTGAATGGGGACTCTATGCTGGCGACTTCGGAATATCGACCACAGGCCAAGTCCTTTGTGGAGCAGTTTTTATCCAGCAGTCGATGATACGGCATTTCTGGAAGGCTTGGAGTCGAGACTGGCTCGCTCATCTCCAGCAGAGGCCCAAGTGGAGTCAGGAGGCTAAGGGTTTTCAGATAAGCGATCTTGTCAGTATCAAGGATGGCCGATTTCGTCGAGTTGCACCCAGGAACGGATACCTTGGTCAGGGTGGTAACGCTTAAGACCAAACAAGGTCATTTGAAACGATCAGTATCGAAACTGTGTCCACTGCTGATCCGTTCTTAGTCGCTCTCACTTACACACCCCAAACATAATGAATTTCCTTGCTCACACTTCTTGTTTCATTTATCCATAATAGATTCAACCCCACTACCACCAGGATGGATCGGTCAATCGGGATGTTTCATGCTAGGTCCAGCATTGGCGGGCGGCATGTTAAGTTATGTCGCTTGTCCCATTGTACGACAGAGCGACGTTCGGCTGAAAGCTCGCTCGGCGCTGGACAGTGCATACAACGAAGAGTTGGAGAATGGAGGAGAGTGCAAAAATCAATTCGCTTCTGCAAACGCCGCAGAACGCACGCCACCGGTCTAACGCGTTATCTATATTTACATACACACACACCTGTAAATAAGAATAGTTTAAAGTAAAAAAGTAAAGAATTATAAGCGTGAATTTATCCTATTTGTGTTTGCTCTTTCTTGGGAAACTCTCCTACAGTAACTTCTTGCTAGCTAGATGCATACGGAGAAGTTACGAGCCTTAATGTTATGGTCCTTTTAAATAATCTCAAGCTAGTATTCCGGGGATTTCTAAAAACGGTTAATTTTGGAGAGTGTTTAAGTTTACATTTAAACTTATAATTTTAGAAAGATGGTTACTTAAGAGCTCTTCATTCTGATACCATAATACTCCGGCCCACACACACGCAGGGGTATGCGTTGGCTTCTGCACCTACGAACAAATGAAATTTTTTTTTGGGCTGTCTTCCTTCAGTGGGGCCATTCTATCATATGTCATGTTGCAAAAAGCTGCCAGAAGGCAGATCTTTTAACGCTCCAATATCACCACATTTTCCAGGCCTGGGTCTTTCTCCCGCTCTTCACCTTGCCTGCCATCAGTATGCGGACATCCTTATACCTGGGATGACGTTTTTTGAGGCGTTGGAATACACTACTCATGCCCCATGCAACCTTCCCGTATCTGGAATAGAGGACACATTTCGCCTGTTTGTTTTTCTGGAGGTCTGCACTTTGGCTCCCATTCTTGGGGATTGGCGTCGCAAGGTGCAGAACCTTCCAGACCGCTGTTGGAATTTCCGATACTGACTCTGCAGTAGCTTCAGTGCCCTGTTCCCTTGCATTGCCATAGGGAAGAGTCCTTTCGCCTAAGGAATGGACGCGATAAGCTCCCTATTCACCACCTTTAGCTTGGCCTCCTGTGGCAGACCGTCAGCGTCAGCAACTTTCTCGTCGGGTCATCCATGCACTTCACGATTTTGACCCCATTCAGACACCCGGCCCTATAAAAAGTGGACATGGGGACCTCAGGGCCTTCCACCATCCGTAATAATAATGATTCGAGCCGTGCATGCACCGTCTTCCACCGCGACTCAGTAATTTAACCGTACGCATCGCTTCTGCCAATGAGTGCCACAATCAAATGTCAATTGGTCAACTCACTAACTTTCGCAATCTTCATGTTGGGCTTCTTCGCTTGTAGAGGAGGGTCTGCCTTCTTAGGCACGCATTACCCCATGCTCCCCAGAGCGTCTCCTCTACCTTGTTCGCGAATCCGGCCGTGGAGGTCATGTGAGAGAGCTTGGTAAAGTGCCGTCTCTGCGATCCTTTGCTGGACCCATGTAAGCTTTAGTTTCATTTTGGGGATAAGGCGCCTTTTTTCTGGAGAGGCTCTCTGAATGCGGAGGACAACCTTGTACTGCACCTTACCCTTCATCCCCTTGCTTACACGCTTTGGCCCGTTCTTACACGGGCAGCTGGTACCTCCCGTTCTTTAGAGAGCTGCATGCTCTCCAGGTCCGAGTCTGTGTCGACTATGGCACCTAAACAGCTTAGCTTCCCTTGCCCTGTCTTTGTGGTAGAAGCGTTACAAATGACATGAACTGATATCGTCATATCGGAGATGTAACTGCTGGCGATACACAGAGGGAATTGTTCCCCTTCGTGCCTAACATCCCAGCCCCGCTTGATTTCCTTTGGTTGTCCATCCTAAAAAAATGGGTCTTTTTTCGCAGAATATCGGTCGTTTGGCCAAGTTGATAGGTATAGAAAAGCGTCAAGTATTAAAAAGTGTTGGCTAAATAAACAATTTTTTTTTTTATAATGCGTTGGCTCGCCTTCTTGGCCGATTAATCACAACCGTGATTACTGCAGTTGATTTATGTTAATCAGGAAATGACTGCTGAAATTGATTTAAACTAATCGCCACTACCATTGATCTTATATCCTCTAATAGAATAGACTCCCTTACGGGGTAAAAGCACCGGGAAAGCAACAAAGAAATGATCAACCTGGCTCTACGCTATATTCACAGCTTGCCTAAGCACGTGCTATACCCCGATCTAATAGTGGACCTCTCGAGTTGTATTCCTGCCTAAAGCGGGAAAGTGCAGCCATGTGAGTTCCAAGGATTACACCTCTTTTTTATTCAAGACGCTAGAAAATAAGCTGGACTTATACATTAGGAACGATTTGAGGAGACTGCTGTCAGCCCACCACCACGCCTAAACCAAGCAGAAATCAGTGGAAACGGCACCACATTCATTAATAACCATCATTGAGAAAGCCCTACACAATAAGTAATATGCTTTTGAAGTGTTAGTGGACATATCCGCGGCACTCAACAACTTTACTACAGTCGTCTCGCCCCTACTATTGAATCTTGTGGAAGACGATCTAATCAAAAGATTCGAGAGGAAAGCACAAAAGATATATATATTTATCACGGGAGTCTGTTCATTGACCAGCTCGAATATGGAATCAACGCTCAGGGAGACATGGGAGTGGGCGGACAAGGTAGGACTCAAAAACAGCGCGGATAAGACGTACCGTTCTTTTCACCAAGAGATACAAAGTGCCACTATAGACCCTCCAAAAATTAATGCAACTAATGTGAACCCGAGAGCAAAAATCGAATACCTCGGCATTGTACTAGACAGCAAGCTGGCATGGAAGCTCAATGAACTAGAGAGGGTGAAAAGACCACCAAACCGCTATATGCATCCAAGAGGATGCTTAGAAGCAAGCCATTGAAAAGAAGACATAGAACAAGCTTATGGACAAAATGCAGGGGCAGCACTGCTCTGCATACCAGGGCCGCTGCGGTTAGCCCCTTTTAAAAGCATCCGTAACCATAATCGGAATTGATCAGCTGGATATCCAAGCGCAACTGACAGCAAGAAAGGCGGCACAACGCCTAAAAGCATCAGGAAATATGTCGCTATAATGATTTGGATACAAAAAGGAGTAAGAGCGGACATATACTGTACGGATCCTGAAATAAGGTTATGGTATGAGCTTCTAATAAATATATACTTGCTCTTATATTAGGCTGCGTTTCTTTTTACAGAAGTTCTCTTACAAACTCTATTGGTCGAACTGTCGTAGCTTTTTTAATTATTTATTTTATGATTGGGTTTATATAACTTTGAACAGAGTATGTGCTTGTACTTAAGTTAGGCACAAGGAAATTCTCTCCCAAATTTTTTCAACTTGCTCACACAGAAATCTGAAATGAATTCGAATTTCTGTTTGCTTTCATCTACCACTTACGAGAAAATTTTTCAGTGTACCGCCTACAAGTTTAAAATCTTTTCGTATCTAATAGTATAATATATTTTTTTCGTACTCATATTATTTTTACAGTTTTACATTTTTTAAAATTATAATTATATTGTTATTATATCTAATTGTATTCATTTTATTTTTTTCTGTTGTGTTAACTGCTAATTGTATTGAATTGTATTGTACGCGTTTCTGCACACGCCGAAAATGTGCGTAAGGACAAACAACAAATGTTTGTATGAGTCAAATGTGTAATTATTATATTTACTTATATAATATACGTTAGATAAATTATATTATCCGAATCTATATGAGTTAAAAATGAGTTACGTATACTCGCGTGATTCTCGATTCCAGCTTCAGCGACACCAGCCCTATGACTTATTATCGTTGTTTGGATGGGGGCGGCTTTAACCTGTAGCTGCACTTGATAAAAAAAAAACACGTAGGACTTATTCGGGGTTTTGCGCGACGTGCGTCTTGTACGGAGTCACACTGCCTCTCGAAAATAAGCGCCTTTTGGCGTGAACATTTGCAGCAAAAATCTCAGGAGGCCTTAGCTCTGGAAAGTGTAGGATAACGCTGAGCGCTCGTGGATATGGAGAAGAGTGTGGTGATCCTGTCCACATTTCTGGCATTGGTCGTCACTGCGGCACGATTCTGGGAAATGGTGGTGGGCCAGGCAATTGACGCAGTATTTTTTTACGATGACTGTC
Organism: Drosophila punjabiensis; assembly: GCA_008042585.1. Lineage (NCBI taxonomy): Eukaryota > Metazoa > Arthropoda > Insecta > Diptera > Drosophilidae > Drosophila > Drosophila punjabiensis. The sequence goes on along the minus strand of VNJR01002994.1, from coordinate 30,044 downwards.
TGAAGCCGTTTCTCAGCACTAAGCCTAAGAAAACAGTGGCACTTTCGAAGGGGATGGTTCTCTTGGCAGACTCGGCATGGGTAGGATAAAATACCTCCGGAACGTCTGCTTTTTATGTCGTCATATGAAACCCAATAATTGTGGGTGGAGAAGGTGGAGAGGTGGAGAACTTAGCGTTGTGGCTTCAAGAGGAATCGGAATGGAGGAAGAGTTGCTTGGATGCAACAAAGTGTGATACCGACCGTAGCAAGTGAAACAGCTGTGGGCGCTTGTGCAAGTACGGAGTTGATGACCGCTTGCAAAGCAATTTAATCACAACCTTTTTTTTTTTGGATATACGCGGTACGATTTTCTATCGTCATCTAGAGGAAGCGTGGACATATACGCACTGGATGGTTATCTGCTGAACACAAATTGCATCTACTGGGTATGGGAACAATCCGCGTACTAAAGGATTTTAGTACTCGCGGTGTCACGATAGATTTTTCCCGATTGGACGGACTGAGGCGTAACGTAGGAGGCTGAATAGAATCTATAGTCTCTAGAGTTCTATGGCGCTCAGTAAGAAAGGAATCAAGTTCTAAACACGTAGGAATTTCGGTCTTATTTGGAATGGATTGCTCCCATAATGAGAGCGTCTGTTTTGGAAGCTTCGTGGAGCACAAATAGACCAGGAGACAATCCCAATTTTTAGTAGACAGGCCGGATATAAAATCTTCAAGATCCGCCCACTTCATTTCATGGTCCTTCGAGCCGGATATTCCTACTCCAGCAGTTCCGGTGGCTTTGACACCGCACAAGATAAGTTCTAATTATATTATTGCTGCCGGTCATACAGTTAGGTTTGCAAAACTCAATTCGTTAAACTTCTCTGTATGATTATTGTCCAAAAGCCAAGTCCGATTAATCCGACACCACGGCAGCATAATAACTTCCGATTCAAAAATCAAAAGGTGTGTGTTTAAATAAATGCAAAAGCCACACTTTTAGTTCCGAATTCCTCTTCAGGGACTGTGTTCCACCGCTTGCATATATTTACCCTTATCCACATACACATATCCAATACAGTCCACTCCACAATTCTACAATCGCTGTCAACATTTATGTACATTTGACTAATAAATGTATATTTACATATTTTTTCCAAGCCTACAAAATTGCATAAATATATGCAAGTAATTTCTTTACATATATAGTCCACAGCTCATATAAAAAATATATTCCCACAACAGAATGCACAGCACCGCCGACTTAATTTGTATATTTATTTATTTATCCTCCCTTGCTCTATCCTGAACAAATAAACATATACACAAGATCAAGATATCATTGATCAAGATATGTTAAAAAACAGCGGAGTTATATATATATTTTATTTTTAATTTTCGAATCGTTTGTATGGCAGCTATATGATATAGTCGACCGATCCGGTCGTTCCAACATATGAACGAGTGAGAGTATATAGAAGACTATCTACAAAGTTTCATTCAGATAGCTTTAAAACTGAGGGACTACTTTGCGTAGAAACGGACAGACGGACATGTCTAAATCGACTCGGCTGTTGATGCTGTTCAAGAATATATATACTTTATGAGATGACTCCTTCACTGCATTGCAAACTTTTGACTGAAATTATAATTCCCTGCAGGGGTATAAAAATGAAAAGAGATTTTTGCATAAAATGGAAGGAGGACTATTTGCATACCCTACAACAAAGACATGAATGGAAAAAGAATATGCCCAATATAGAAAAGGGACAAGTAGTGCTCATAAAGAATGTAAATTGACATCCATCAAGATGGCTGTTAGGAAAGTTCGAAGCAATTCATAATTCTAAAGTTCGTGTAGTAAAAGTTAAGATGCAAGAGGCCTGCATTTCTCGGCCGATCAATAGGATTTGCCCTCTTATCGGCATAAAGGCTGACGAAAATAATGAAGAAGAACTTAAAATAATAAGTACAACAAGAGGTGGATCCAAAATATCCAAGCTGGGGTTAATAATGAGCATGCTAATGTCGATGATATGTTGTCAGCTATCTATTGCTGAGCTCTTATCAGCAAACACGTTAAAATATAAATTAAAAAAAATAAATAAATTTAACTCTTATCAGCCATATATTTGGATCCAATGGGCGAAGTAGAAATTGTACCTTCTTCTTCGAATTTGGCAGTTTTTTATAACATGGATGCTTATTTTCAAATGATAAGCAAAGGGAGTGCACTAGTAAATAAAGTAAGGCAAGTATGTGAAAAACTTTAACTTCGAGAAAACAACAAATTATTTATTTAGTAACAAAAGAACGAAACGCGCTCCTTTAGAATTTATGGGATTCTTATATAAAATTCTGTTTGGGGTTATGGACAAAGATGACAGGGTACAAATCGAGCAAAATATAAAAAACTTATTGGAACAGCAACACAATCTCAATGAATTAGACAGAAAACAACTATCTATAGTTGACTCGACGACGAATATTTTAAAAAAGACCAATGTGGAAATTAATGATAATTTGGATAATGGATTGTGAAAAAACACAAGCGGGTATCATAAGTTTGTTGATTAATATAAATCATGGGTGGCTTAATACTAATATCATTAAGCCTAGTCAGTTAAAATAAATATCAAAGATAACACTAGTTTTACCAGGAAAAATAACTGGTACAGAGCTGAAAGAAGTATATACTCTATTAACGGCTAGGGGTATTTTTGTTGGCAACAAATTGATAATAAATGTTAAGATCCCTTTATTGAGCAAACACCCATCAAAATTATACATGATAATTCCAGTGCCAGTTTGGTCAGAAGAAAGCCTGCTGAGGGCTAATTTAAATTCAGAATATTTGGTGTACAATTATGAAATAGATTCGTACCATTTAATGACACCAAAAACATAGAGCATGTGTCAACAGTGGCAGGCTCAGAAAAGAGTTTGCGAAGGAAATTGTCCCTGAAGTAATGCTAATGACTTGGCATGTGAGCTAAGGCCAATCAAACCAGGTAGACCAGCTAATTGTGTATACAGGCGGGTATTAGATACTAACTCGTATTGGGTTGAATTAGCACTTGGCTCTTTAAGGTTTACAGAAGGGCTAAAGCAAAAAATCAATATATATATATATATATATATATATATATATATATATATATATATATATATATAAATGGCTTGCAATTATATATATATATATATATATATATATATATATATAAATGCAAGCCATTTACAAAATTTTTAATTGTAGAAATAAATAATTAATTGTTGTCAAATCTAAAAATTTAAATCTTAGTTCTGGCTTTGGCAGAATGTCACACAGGAGCTGACTGCAGCGTCTGATACACTTCCCGCTGCAGCGAAGACAACGGCAAAGCTCCGACATTGGCCGAGACAGCGACAAAGTTATTGAATATAAATATGGCAATTTCTGTAAACATAATCCAGTTACATTTTCTCTGCAAATAAATACGGACCAAGTGTTCAATAAAATATTATCTTTTTAAATAAAAAAATAAATAAATAAAAGCCATCGTGTTTAACTGGCACCCAACGTTTAAGGGTCCTGTCCGCGGAAATATCCTTGGTATCGAATCAAAGTAACACTCGTAAGTGCACCCCATAGGCTGCCCGGGTTCCACCGATCCGAAATATAAATCGCGAATCCAAAAACCACGTACAAGTGCACCCCATAGGCTATCCTGGTAGCCGGAAAAAAGGCGCACCAATGGAAAGGCAACACTGCTGGACGACCCGCCAAGAAAAGGACTTAATCAGACTACAGGCTATCGCCGTAGAAAACTGGACGGGATTGTCAGGAAAAGGTACCCCAGTAGCAAGGAGTAAAAAGGACTACTACCAACTGGCCAGTTCAGGATGTATTTTATTTTACTGTAAGCTAACTTTTAATTACAAGCCACAAACAAAATAAGAAATCACAAAAGTGAAACATACCCAAAATAAATTTTTTAAACAAAAATTAAATAGCTAAATAAAGCAAACAAACGCACAAAACAAACCCACTCTAAAAAAATTATTAATCCAAGAACTCATATTTTACGCAAAACCCTACACACCTCTACACAGACAAAAAATATTTTTAAGTTACAAAAAATGGCTAATCCAAATAATCTGAGTAGGCCCGCGATGCTCAACAATAATTGAGTACAAGCCCCTGAAGTAAACCAAGTCCCAGCAAATTTAGATAACATGCAAGCCCAAATACAATAAATAGTAGAGAGAATCTTAAATCAAATATTAAACCCAGATTCAGTGCCGCTACTCGATCAAACATATATTGCTAATGCAAATAATATGAGTGAATTTGACAGAGTCCCAGACATAGTAAAAAGCCTCAGGGAATTTTGTGGCCAAGCTGGAGAATTCAGTTCTTGGAGGAAGAGCGTAGAGAGAATAATAAAAATATGTTCATTAACAGAAGGATCCAACAGGTACTATGGAATTTTATTAAATGTTATTAGAAACAAAATAGTAAGCAATGCAGACTCAGTTTTAGAATCATACAACACACCACTAAACTGGACAGCAATCTCCAAATGTTTAACCGCCCACAACGCTGACAAACGAGACGTTCCGACATTAGAATACCAATTGACTTTATTAGTACAGGGTAATCAAATTACAGCAGATTTCTACCAACAGGTCTATACCCACTTATCACTTATCTTGAAAAAAGTTTCATGCATGGAAATGGGAAACCCAGATTAAGTGCCGCTACTCGATCAAACATATATTGCTAACGCAAATAATATGAGTGAATTTGACAGAGTCCCAGACATAGTAAACAGCCTCAGGGAATTTTGTGGCCAAGCTGGAGAATTCAGTTCTTGGAGGAAGAACAGGTACTATGGAATTTTATTAAATGTTATTAGAAACAAAATAGTAAGCAATGCAGACTCAGTTTTAGAATCATACAACACACCACTAAACTGGACAGCAATCTCCAAATGTTTAACCGCCCACAACGCTGACAAACGAGACGTTCCGACATTAGAATACCAATTGACTTTATTAGTACAGGGTAATCAAATTACAGCAGATTTCTACCAACAGGTCTATACCCACTTATCACTTTTCTTGAAAAAAGTTTCATGCATGGAAATGGGAAGAGAATCAACTGATATTTTCGCCAAGTCTTACAAAGACAAGGCGTTCGACACATTTATTAGAGGTTTTAAAGGAGACTTGCCAAGACTGCTAGGTACCAAAGAGCCAGCAGATCTTCCATCTGCACTCCAACTATGCGAAAGACTAGAAAATCAAAAATTCAGAACCAATTATGCCAATAATTATCAAAACAATTCAAGGAAATATAAAGGACCTACTGGAGGACCCGCCTTACAAAAAAAATTCGTACAGCAACCATCCAATGTACCTAGACAACCATTTATCCCACATTTAGCTCACGTTCCCCAGACCCCGAAAACGACACACTATTTTCCACAGCAGCAAATGCAATTTAATGGACATCATCAACAATATTCTGCTTACCCAGCAATACAACCACCACGTCCATTGGCTTCAAAGCCACAGCCTAAGCCAATATAGATATAAATAAAAGTTTACAGACGAGACAATTAAATTATATGAACAGACCAAATAATGGACTGCAGGGAAAACGACCACCACCACAAATGACTAGCGGACTGGAAGATAAAAGACAAAGAAATTTTCACATAAGCACTGAACAAGAACACCCAATAGATTATACCGACCAATTAACGGAAACTGACGAGACAACAGCCGAATACTATGCGGAAATTCCAGATTTCGAACAAGAAACAGAGGAAACCGAAAATACTGGCCTTCATTTTTTAGAGTAGACTCTTCTTCATAACCTTAAAAAATCTTAAAATCGGTGATGGAGAGATGATAAAAATTTTAATAGATACCGGCTCTAATAAAAATTACATTCAACCGCGACTAGTAAAAAAAAACAATAAAAAATAATAAATCTTTTTATGTAAGCTCCATAGCCGGAGATGTTCAAATCACACACCACACAATTGCTAACCCATTTGATTTAAAAAATACATTTATAAAATTCTTTTTACTACCCTAGCTTCTCCCGAAGTCAACACATTAGATATTCGAATAGAACATACTGACATACACTACCAAAGTAGAATCCACTGTAAGAAGTACGAACAAAAGTCCAATATACTCGAGGCACCCATACCCAGAAGCTCTTAGGCCAGAAGTTGAGAAGCAAATACAAGAGCAACTCGAAAACGGCGTAATAAGACGTTTAAGATCCCCGTATAATTCTCCAATATGGACTGTACCGAAAAAAAATGGATGCCTCCGGACAGAAAAAGCATAGAATGGTAATCGACTATAGGAAGCTTAACTTGACCACAATTCCAGACAGATACCATATACCAGACATAAACAATGTACTGGCACAGTTAGGACAAAATAGATTTTTTTTCTGTTTCAGACCTTAAAAGTGGATTTCACCAAATCCCACTCAGACAACCAGGCATAGAAAAAACTGAATTTATAGTAAATCAAGGCAGACTCCGGCTTGGACTCAAAAATGTCCCTTCTATTTTCCAACGAGCGCTAGATGACATTCTTAGAGATCATATAGGAGTTAGGTGTTTCGTCTACATTGACGACGAGAATTCAGTAAGATAAATGCGAATTTTTTAAAAAAGAAGTTGAATTTTTAGGATTTTTAGTAGCATATACCGGAATTAAGAAAAACCCGAAAAACGTGAGAGCAATCGTCGAATTCCCAGAACCAAAGACACTTAAAGATCTTCGTTCCTTTTTAGGACTGTCAGGGTTCTATCGTCGCTTCATTAAAGACTATGCAAAGCTTGCAAAGCCCCTATCAGCCCTTTCAAGAGGGGAAGAGGGCTGAGGCCGTATCTCAAAAAATGCCTCAAGAAAAACTCTGATCGAACTTGACAAAGACGCAAGGAAAGCATTTAGAAAATTAAAACAAACTTTCGCCTCCGAAGAGGTAATATTATCATATCCAGACTACAATAAAGAATTTCAATTAAATAACGATGCTTCAGACCATGCTATTGGTGCCGTATTGGCCCAAAAAGACAAACCTATAATGTTTATTTCTAGAACTCTAAGTAAAGCAGAAGAAAGCTATGCTCCTAACAAAAAGGAAATGCTAGCTATAATCTGGTCAATTCAGACTCCTAGAAATTTTCAGTACGGTCCGACCAAAGTGAATATATTCACAGACCATGAATCTCTCACACACCCAACTAACCAGAAAAGCCGTATCGATCAGATGAAGTGATGGAAAGATATTCTAGTGGAGTACAACCATGAACTGCTTCACAACCCCGGCGAGGCAAACGTTGTCGCCGATGCTTTGAGAAAACCTCCCATTCAAACGCGAGGGGAAGTAATCACATTAACAGGCACTATTCACAGCAGCAGTTCTCCTGAAAGACTAATACCAATGGCAGAAGAACCAGTAAATGTTATTAAAAATCAAATTCTATTATATTATTCCTATATTCGAACTTGTTTTTCCCACATAAACACATTATTACAGAACCAATCTGTAATGTAGAAATCTTATTAAAAATTTTATAGGATAGATTCAACCAGTCTGTCATTAACGATATTCATACAGTTAGGGATTTTAAGGACGAAACTGATCAAGAAATGCAATTATAAAAGAGCATAGAAAAGCAAATAGAAATAGCAATGAAAGCAAACAACAATTGCCAAACAAAGTTTACTTTCCACAGATGAGGGCTAAAATAATAAAAATTGTAAAAGAATGCCAAATTTGTAAAGAACAGAAATGCGAAAGACACCCCAACAAACCAGAGTTACTAAGAGAGTTACCACAATAGCCAGGTCAAATTATTCACGTCGATTTTTACCTTACATGCAAACCAGTCGATTTGACCACAAAAGATAAATTTTAAAAATTTGCACAAGCTAGGATAGTCAAATCTCGAGGAACTCTGGACATAAAAGAACTTCTAAAAGAATTATTAATTCATTTTAGTATCCCAGAAATGGTAGTCATAAATAATGAGAAAGCACTTGGTTCGGCACCCGCAACGCGGATGCTACAAGATAAATTTAATATCGATAATTACAAAGCACCTCCATATAACAGTTAAGCAAACGGCCAAATCGAACGCTTCTATTCAACACTGTCCGAAATTATTCCGACAAAGTACACACTTCGTTAAAAGATCTTATAGACAGATCAGTTGTCAAATATTATTATTATTTTTTGGAAGAAAGGTAGCATTTATCCCTAGACTTGAACAAACCCTAGACTACAAATAAAAAAATATTCCCCAGGAGATGAAATATTTGTTTAAAATAATAAAAGATTAGGAACTAAACTATCTGCCAGATATAAAAAAATAAATCGTAAAAGAAGACAGAAGCACCAGTGCTAACAAAATATATATATACGAAATCCATTATTTCGACTTTAATTTCCGGACTGGCACCAGGAAATTCAGATTAATTCATCTTATTGACATAGAAGAATATGAAAAAACACTTAAAAAAATTAATTACACTGCTAACTACCAACTAAAGACATACGACCCAAGATTGCCATTTATAACTGAAGAGATAAGAATTTCAAAAAATTTAATTAAAGCCCTCAAGACTAGGAGTAAAAGGAAAAGACATACAGATCTGTTTGGCAGCGCCTGGAAATGGTTAGCTGGATCTTCCGACAGTAGAGATTTCGATTACTTTCGAGATTACTTCAAGAAAAAATAACTTCAGCATTAACTAACAACAACAATCAAGTTATTCTAAATAGACTTATCGTAGAAAAAATAAATAATATCAGCCAAGCCAATGCAAATCTAATAAATAGCTTAAAATACGGAGGAAACTTTCAAAGGGACACCAGCAAAACATTAATGTTTCACATTAAAATGCTTAAAGAAGTCGTTTACTTATACCACGCAATACAATGGGCGAAAGCAGTTATTAGTAACACCCAGATATTAGGAGATGAAGATGTAAATGAAGTTTTAAAAACTTTGGATCAAGACCAGATACCATACACTAATTTTGAAGAAGCCATAAAAATAGCAGAAGTAAGCGTAGCAAGCAATGGGCCAACACTTATTTGCATTATTAAAATTCCTATAACCGACACCAACCTTTGTGAAAAACTTTTAATCAAACCACTACAAAATTTGTCAATATGTTAACAAAATTCAAAACGAAAATATAATCAAATGTAAAGGAACATTTTTTGAAAATTTTCAAAATGTAAAAATTATAATGAGATAACCATTTGAAAACATAGAAATATGATAGACATTAGTAATTCCTCTTGCCTACCAAATTTATTAAAAAGTCGCCCTGCCATCAGCACTCAAATCAACAACCATCACATTCCAATTATTGAACTCGCACCTGGTGTAATTCTACTCAACAAATACTACGGCAACGTACAAAATAAACGGGACATCCACAAGTTTCAACGGAACCTTCGTTATCAACTTCAGCAATTCTAATATTAATTGATGGACCTTCACCAACAAAGACACGGTGCCTATCACCCGATGCCAGCCATTCTCCAAACTGAGATGACTATTAGAAAGATAGAAGAGAAGCTATCACTAGAATTGGTCAAAGAGCTTAACATCAACAATACGAAGACCTTGGAACTCTTGAAAATCACATCGCATACAGCCGATTTTTTAATAAGTTTAATAATAATCAAGGGACTTGCAGCAATAGCAATCCGCTTCTTGATTAAAAGGGTCAAAGTACTGCACATCAACAAAGTAGCTTCCGATAACGAGATCAATGACCGCAACGAGGAGTTAACACAAAACGAATTCGCAATCGAAGTTGGCCACGCGCATCCAGCATTGCAACAGCTAGTAAAAGTGCAAGGGCAACTTCCCGGAACTCCGACGTTGGCAGAGGCAGCGATTTCTGTAAACATAATCCAGTTTTAATTTTTCTGCAAGTAAATACGGACCAAGTGTCCAATAAAATATTATTTTTTTTTAAATAAATACCATCGTGTTTAACTTATATTAATAATATCGAGCTTAATGAATTCCGTGTAAGCGGTAAAAATGTCCCGCTTGCACTTTGCCACAGTTGGGAAATATATAATATATATGACCACTGCGTTGGCCTTTTACATATATAAGAAAACATGTTAGCTATATAAGTAGGATTAAGTACAATGGATAAAGTTTTTTAAAAGAACTCAAGGAATCAAGATCTTATTTCCATCTTTTTTCAAAAGGGCACTTTTTCAGGGGCACTTGACGTAAACCTAGCTAGAGGGAGTGGATTGGAAGTTCTTTGGACTGGGAGTTTATATAAACAGAGATCAAGAGAAAGCGTAAGGGGCATTTCAAGGCTGGCAGCGGTATCGCACTGCCTCCTTAAACGAAGCGAAGCATGAAAAGCAGATTTAAATTGTGCAAAACAGGATATCCCCGGTCCAAATGTTCCAAGTGTCTGGGCTACCTTTGCCCAAATCCTCCAAGAAATAGCTTTGCATTGAGGCTAGTGCTCGGACACTAGATGATGTTAAAGCCGATGAAGGCTTCCGCTGCTGTGTGGCCTACCGCGAAGTTGAAAAGGAAATTAAGTCCTTTATGCGGCAAGCCAGGGGCAGTTTTAAAGAGCTACTATCGAGTTTTCGTAAAACTCATGATATCCTCTTAGCGCTGGATAGCCAATTTAATAGCCCTAAGCTATTAAATGAATCTCCGAAGCGCAAAAAAACTGCAACTGGGGTGCCGCATGCGGGCGGTTCCAAGCAACCCGCCGCGGTGCCTCAAAAGCAGCCATCCCCGGCACTGCCCTCGACCTCAGGATCATCCTCACGAACCCTGAGACCGAGTACAAAAACAGATTCGGTATCCGAATGTGCCGCAGGAGTGACCATTCCGCCGCCTATATCTGATTTGTCCTCTGGCGGTTTTGAAATAGCGACCCCTCAGATCCCCGTTAATATATCCCCCCAGGGTATCATGCCTGGACTACCAGACGATGCCGGCAATGCTGCTGCTCAGTCTGCCTTGCCAAATGCCCTTATAGTAGTTCCACCCACGAAACAGATATTCGTTTCGCGGCTCTCCCCTGATCAAGGCAAAACCGGAGCCGAAAAGATAAAGATAAAGGTATACATACATACATATATACATACATGGTATTTCTGAAAAAAACAATTACAATCTAAAAAAGATGACTGTTAAATTTAAAGGCATATAATTAAAAAAGACTATAAGAAGTTAACTTTGACACGCTGAAGTTTTAATACTCTTGCAGATTGCCTTTAGATTGTTATATATGATAATATATATTGGCATTTTGTATTCTAAAAAAATACAAAATGCTAATCTTTCTTGTTCCAGCTGTTTGCAGCGTATATTAGCTAGATCACCTTGTCGGGCGTGAGGGCAGCTAAGGTATATTCCTGGGGCTGTTTGGTCCGCTTACTTGATCTTTGTTTCGTCTCTGATCCGGCGAAAGTATGTTTAGCTAGGGTGACGCCAATGCCGCAATAATAATAATATAATAATAATAATAATTTTCACGTACCAAATAGAAACACGATATCTTTTTTACGTTTAGTTTTGTGCCAATGTAGAACTCTCTTAACCCTTTAGGGTCTTATGGGCAAATTGAAATGGTTTGTACACTATACTACAAACTTAGAAAGCCTCCCTAGACTAAACACCTTAATCCTAACCCTAACCTAACCCTAACCCTAATAAACCGTATAAAGTGAAACTTATATGGATTTTACCATTTTTATTTCACTCTTTTAAATTTGTATACCAAAAATGCTGTTTAGTGTAACCTTTTTGTATGGCGTTTCATGTCTTTTCCTCAATTTTTTTGGCCACACTGATACAGAGCAAAATATATAACGATTTTGCTATCACAATTGTGACAGCAAATTTTCGTTCTATTAGTACTAGGCTTAACTTAAAAAGAGACGTACTTGAGAGTACTGACCTTAGGCGTGATGGAAAATATAGAAAAGAATACGAGGAAAAAATTACTGGCGTGCTGCGTGGTTGTTTGTTTGCATACGCTCTAAGGGGGTTAGGATTACGATTTATAGTATAGGAAGGCTTTCTACGATAATTGATATTGTGTAGAAAACATTATAAATTGCACATAAAACTCAAAAAGGTTCATGTAATTCGAAAGAAGTTCTATATTGGCGAAAGACTAAAGGTAAATAGAATCACTAACCATACAACATATAGACTTCCCATTTCATACAACGAAAATGGACACAACAATTTCTTAGCGACAGGCCCCAGGGCTGCTAGCGACGGGCCTCGAGGCTTCGTGTTCTCGGATTCGGGCTGTTAGCGGCGGGCCCCATAGCTTCGTGTGCTCTCGGATTTTTCGCTCTCTCATTCTTATGCTCGCACACTGATTGCGAGAGTTCAGTCGCAGAGTGGCGCATCTTGAGAAGGTTGCGTCTGCGCTTGAATTCTTCTTTATATGTATGCGTGTTCATGCATTCACGTACACGGGTGCATGTGTGCGATCATTTCATTTCGGCCCAGCAAGAATATTTGGTCTTTTGGTACTTTTCATATTAGATACCCTACAATATGGGCATATTCACTATTGGGTTAATGATAAAAATAATAATGTTATGTTATAATATATTTTTTAATGTTTCAGCATACATTTCATATTTGTTTACAGATTTAAATCAGTGGCAGCAGTGAAATGATTTATTATTATTCGAATGAATAAAAATCCATCTACTGAGATCGGAACAGGGCATATTGCAGTCGGTTCTGCCCCAGTCAGTTCTGCCCGCTCCCCTAAAAAGCAATCGCCGGTAGGGTATGCAGGCACCATCCTCTCGCAGAACAACAATAACAGCTGATTTGATTTCTCAACCACATAAAAGCAGTCATTGTGACACCGACCGCTTACTTTGGAGAGGCAGTGTGACCCCGCTTGCAGCCTCAAAATGTCCACTTCGTCCTCTCTCCCTCTTTCTCTCTCCGATCTCCCCAAAGAGCTTCCAATCCGCTCTCCCAAGCTAGGCCTAAGTTCTATTGTATTTAGTTCCAAAACCCATGCGATTTAATAAACATCCAAGACGCACGTCGCGCAAAACCCCGAACAAGTCCTACGTGTTTTTCTTATCGAGTGCCCTGCAGGTAAAAGACGCCGCCCCTCCAAAGTAAATGGTTAACAGGGTCAATATCTTTCTGAAATTATTATGGAAGCCTTTTATAATAAAAGAAGTGAGCTCCAGAAGGTTTGTTGTTGTTGATCTTCGCTTAATATTCAATCTATGTTGAAATGGATAAATTACTAATCTACAAAGGTGCTGTAAATGAGGATTAATTACGTTTTCAAAAACTTTGGGATTCCCGACAACTTAGAGATTCCTCTGAAGTTATTGGCCTCCGATTTGCTTCATTTTTTGCGGAGAGGTATTACAATTGAATCCTTTCAAATAAGGGGAAAGTGGGAGGTTTCTAAGGACAAGGTAAACAATTAAAGAATGGGCTTGTATATGGCTTCGGCGAAATTCCTAAGCACACAACCAGGTATTCCGTCGGGACCTGGAAACGGGCGTTACGCAATGAAGATTTAAAAGAGGAGAGCTTTTGTTTAAAATAGGACTGAAATAAGGTTCGATTTAGGCGTGCTGTAAGAATAAGTCTGATTTGAATCCGTGGAATTTGAGTGTTTTAAAAAAAAACTGAAATAAAAGATAAAAATTAACGTTAGGTGTTAAAAAATTATAAAACTGTTTAGGGTTTTGTGAAAACTGAGGCATTCAACGGGTCAAATAAACAGGCGGAAAGACAGGTAGAAGAGCAGATACGTCTAAATTTAGCATAGAGCCTAGACTTAATATTTTTAAGGCGAATCAACTCTTTAGTAAACCAAGGAGGCTTATTCGATATTGATGGATAGTATAAAGGAACACATTCAGCAAAAAATTAATTCATGGCATTGAAATAAATATTTATGGCATCCGCCATTCGCAAGACGGACTTTGAAAGGCTCAATAATTTTATTTTACAATTTAATTGGTCCGAATTTTTTGAGGCCCCAATAGCCCCAGGGATGTTAAATTCACCCAGAACTCATAAATGGTTCCTATTCGAAAGTATGATGGCAACCACCTGGATACCGAATAGATGGCTCCAATAAATCGGAAGTTGCGAAGACGGAGGCATATAGGAAAATGTAATTTAAATAAAACTACCATTAATTGATAGCTTTACACAAAGGAATTCTACATAGTCGCATTTTCTCGGAAGATATTAATTGTGACGTGAGTGGAGTCAACTGCTATGAAATATTAATATGGGAATTGTTTAGTTTTTTGGGACGGAAACGGTGGAAGAAGAGGACGCAGTGGTCTGATCAGAACTAGGAAGGGTTATTCCTACAGACCGCTGTTTCTTTTTCTTTCCTTCCTACTCTTTGACAACAACATACTCTGGCCAGAAACTGGTCGTTCATATATTGTTAAAGAGTTCGTTAGGGACATTTATTTTAAAAGGAATAATGTCACTAGCATAAGAAAATTTCTTTTTTTTTTCACATTAAACTATGAGGGGTACTGATGGGTACTCCCCAGGGGACAAAACGGATATAGTCGGCGGAACGGTCTTTTCCGCGGCACCTTCGGGTGCGGAATTTTTTTACCACTCGATCTCAGGGTTCTTGAATTTAATCTGGGGGACGCTGCTGTTGAGAGCCCGCCGCTTGTTGTTGGGATCCACCTACTTGCGGCACACCAGTAGCTGTTTTCTTGGGCCTATGAGACTCATTTAATAGCGTGAGGCTAAGGTTAAGGAAAACTCGATAATAACTCTTTTATTTACTTTTCAACTTCGCGGCAGGCTTCACAGCAGTAGTGGAAGCGTTTCTCAGCTTTAACATCGTCAATCGTCCGAGCATTAGCCTCAATGCATTTGGCGTGCACTCTGTTGTCGCACAGCCAGCAGCCGATAGAGACACGCTTTACAGAAATGACCATTATAAATCAGTATCATTATAGAGACTTGCGACTATACCTCTTACGTTAAAGAGAGTAAGGGCGAGATATAAGATAAGAAGTGCAACTGCACAGCGAGACCGGGGAGCAAGGGAGCGTTGGAGTAAGAATGCTTTAAATCGTTTAGCTGTCGGGACGGCGCAAACAACGGCTAAACGATGAAGACAGAAAAGGAAATGCAAAAAAAGCAAAAACAAACACCAGCACCACAAACTAATTTGTGGAACTAAAAATAGATTAATGAAAAAAAAAAAAAAGAAATGCTAAATGCACACACGAACTGAACCGAAACATTAAATAATAATTTAAATAAACCCCCACGTGGTTTTTATCAAAAATTATTCACAAAACGAAGGCGCAAGAAAACAACACGAGCGTTCACTTTGAAGAGAAAAGACGAATAACCCTTGGCCAGCTTATCGGTTATTTCGTTGCCGGCGATGTCGTTCTATCCGGGTACCCATGCTATTTGTAGCCTATGGTCTTTTGCGAGTCTGTTGAGTGCCTCTATGCATCTGGCCACTAGTGTAGAAGTTGTCCTTTCATTGAGAGAGATTTTATAGCCGCTAGGCTATCTGAATATATCCTTACCCTAGTATTTCGTAGGGCTCGGTCTATTGAGAGTTCAACCGCTTTCAATATTGCGAGAACATCCACTTTTAACACTGTCGATGACTCTGGGAGGTGGAAATACTCTTCCACTTCCCAGATTTCGGCGAAGATTCCGGCCCCTACCCTGCAGCTCATCTTTTCAGCGCATTTAGCACTGCCGCAGGACATTATCATAGAGCTCCTGTGGCCCATGCGCATGCCGATCTCTGTATCGTCGTGAGTTTTTGGATGTTTTATAATGCTGGTCACCATACAAGAGCTCCGAATGTAACTATGGGTCTTACAAACGCCGTGTTAAAGCATATTATTGACTTGGGGTGGATGCCCCAGTTCTTCCCGAAAATCTTCCTATAGGGGTACAACGCTATGCTTGCCTTTTCCACTCTTTCGTTTATTTTTTGTTTCAATAAAAGCTTCGTATCCAGTATCCTCCCCAGATACTTATCTTGTGATAGCTTTAGCTCTGAACCATCTATCGTTGAATTTCTGAATCTGGGGATCTTTGTTCTTTTTGTAAAAAATAAGATCCGTTTTACTTGGGTTGATACCCAGTCCACAGACTTTTGCCCATGAATTGTGTTTAATCAGCGCCCTTGTTATTAGTTTGCTGATAACATCGGGGAATGGTCTTGAAGTGAGATGGGCTACGTCGTCTGCGTATGCAGCCTCCTTCGCTGTTGAGTGCTCTCAATTTGTCGTCCATGTTGATTAGCCACAGAAGTGGAGACAAAACTCTTTCCTGAGGTGTGATCTTCTTCACAAATCTTGTGTGATGAGTGCCACTCAGCTGTTATTTTCCTGCTTGTTAGCATTGCGCCTATCCACACTCTGATGCCTTCTTCAACTCCTATCTTGTTGAGGGAGTCGAGGATGAAGTCTGAAGACCTTTTCTATGTATCCCACCACTTCCTTTCATGTAAGCGAGCTGCGCATCGGAAAAGTTTTTCTCCATTCTACCCCTGATGTGGATATCTAGTATCCGTTCCATAGTTTTCAATGGGAAAGTTGTCAGGCTGATCGGCATGTAATCCTTGGCTTGAATGTGGCCTCTTTTTCCAGGTTTTGGTATGAACACTACTCTTGCTACCTTTCCCAAGGTGATATGTACGCTTAATTGATGCAAGCTTGAAAGATTGCTTGCAACCATTTACCATTGCAGCAGTGCTGGTATGATTCCATCCGGACCTGGACTCGAAGGAGTCTACAGCTCTGAACTCTCTCCATGGTGAAGATCTCCACTACTGGTAACTGGTGGTAAGCTCTGCGGCATTCCATTGGTTACCTGGGAAGTATGTGTCCAGCAGGATCTCCATGGTCTCTTCGACTGTCGTGCTCCCTTTGCCGTTTGCCCTGTTGCCCCTAGCAGATCGCAGTAAATGACATTAATTGGTTTTGAGGCTCAGATGCTATTGGCCTCATTCTTTAACCACCCAACCTGTGGAATCCATTCGGACTCCACCATTTTACTTCCGCAGCTGTACATGCCCTTATGTGCCCAACAAGACCTTTCGACTCCATTTAAATACGGATATCTATTAGACTTCGATACATTTTCCTTAACCTAATCCTATTCCTTGATTACTAAACCACTTATTGTTTAAGTTTGATTATATACGACAAACGAAAAGAAAAAGTAATTAAGGCTGAAATAAATATATTAGTTTTGCTTTACATTATGATTTGGGTTTGCTTTCTTTTTACTTCACATTAAATTATATACGATTAATCGTTTTGTAAACTTTTAGGTTCTTTTTATACGAATAAATTGGATAAATTACATATAAATTTAATAAACAAAGTATTTTTAGCAAACTTATATGGAATCTCTGGCAAATATATATGTATATATTTTTTTTTTACATTTGTTGATTTTTTTTTAATCTTCTGTTGGGCATAAGAGACTAACAATAAGTTTTCAAACCTTAATCTATGTAACGTTAATTTATATTAGTTATGCAGGGATGGGATATATTAGATAGGCAGGGATGGGAAATCGTTTCGCTGTAGACGGGAGTGGTAGGTTAGCCGGGTAAGTTGTCTGGCTAGTGGATTTGGGTGACTTGAAAGTCTGGCTTCGTATTTAATTTTTCTGCAAACAATTTCTTCTCTTACGGAATTCGTTACCAGGTCTCTCGGGATGTTCGTGTTACGGATGTAGCAGGGGACTCCAGGTTTTGTTTGTAGGATTTTTGATTGTACTCGTTGAATGATATCTATGTTGCTGCTACTTGCATTTCCCCAGAGTTCCGAACCATAGGTCTAGATCGGCTTTAAGCATGGGGTAAGACTTTATATTCAAGTAGGAGGAAGGAGCGGTGATTTATAAGCTGGTGAAGACTTCTTGCCTTTAGTTTCTTTGCTTTGATGTGCTTTCTACCAAGATGCCAAGATAAGTGACTTCGTCAGCTTGTGGGAGCTGCTCTTTATTTAGGGCCAGTGGTGGGCATTTCGACAAGTTCAGGGTGAATGTAATATGCTTACACTTTTGCTCATTGACTTTAATCTGCCAATCTGCCAGCCAATTTTCGACGGCCCCCAGATGCTCTTTAAATATTCTGTTGCTGTTTTTGGGCATTTTGAGCGGCTGACAATGGCGGTGTCATCAGCAAAGGCTGCCGTGTATAGGATGTACAGGATTCGCCCAAGCACACTTCCTTGGAGTACTCCAGCTTCGATTTTACGGGTTGTTGAAGTGAACGTGTAAGACTCAAGCAACTTATGGGTGTTATCCGGCAAAAGGATTTTGATTTTGTACACCAGACCGTCGATCCAGACGCGGTCAAATGCTTGTGATACGTCCAGAAATAGAGCACTGCAGTGTTGCTTGTGTCCAAAGGCGGTGCGAATTTCAGATGTCAGACGGTTTACCTGTTCGGTAGTTTAATGCTTTTCTCTAAATCCAAACTGGTGCTGGGGGATCGCACTGTTGTTTTGCAGATGTGTTAAAAGGTGCAAAAGAAGAAGTTTTTCGAATAGCTTTGACAGACACGGATGGAGGCTGATGGGCCGATACGAAGAAGGCTGGGATTTATCTTTGCCTGACTTCGGGATCATTGTAATAACAGACTTCTGCACTGGTCAGGAAAGTAGCCCCATTTTAATATTGAGTTGAATATGTATGCGATGCATCTGACAGCGCATTTTGGCAATTCAAATATCATTTTGGGAGAAATTAAATCGAGACCAGGAGCTTTTTTGGGATTTATTTGTTCTTTAATGGTCTTATGTATTATGCTGGTTTCGAGAGTAATTGGAGAAGACGGTGACGAAAGCTGGAAGTTCGGTAGAGTGAATTGGTTTGATGGCGGGTGAGTCTTGAAGACGTTTTGCAAGTGATGGGCAAAGCTGTTTGCCCTTTCTTCGTCACTACTCGCCCAGTCACCTGTTTGTGATCGAATTGGCCATTCGGGTTCTGTTGATGGCTGCATGTTTGGATGAGCTCTCCATAATGGAAATTTGTTGCCAGCCGGAGATAGCTTTGCAATGTATGCACGTTGAGCCTGGTTCTTTTCGATAGACAGTGCTTTCGACAATTTTCGAAATGCTTCGTTTAGTCTTTTCTTAGCAGCTGGGGCCCGGTGAGTCTGGCAGTCTCTGCGAAGTCTTCGTTTCTGAAGTAGAAGAGCTTCTATCTGAGCACTTGAGCGTCCAATTCTTGTAGGATTCGTGGCCGAGGGCTCCGGCGTGGAATGTTTGGCGGCGGAGGACATTACGTCCATAAGGTGTTTGAGCGATTTTTGAATGTCAGATTCACACGAAATTTCAGGGGTTATATGGCTTCGTAAAACTGGCGTTCTTTGGGATTGGTAAGACGAGAACCCCAATGGGGATGCTTTGCGTTATAATCACCGGCAGCTATAAAGCAGCTTCTTAGTAAGTTATACAATTTCATAAACTCGTCTTTTGCCATACTAAAACGTGGAGAGCAGTAGATGGCTGATAGGGTCAGTGGGCTGGTAGTTAGGTTAATACGAAGGGATGTGGCATGTAGGTAGTTAGTAGACAATGTCTCCAAAGGATGGACGTATAAGAGTCTTTTTATAAGTATTCCGGTCCCTCCGTGCGCTTTGCCGTCTGGGTGGTTGGTCGCATGGAATATGTAGCCGGTTATATGGAAGTTGTTTTTATTAGTTAGAGGGTTTCAGAGAGTAGCATTATATCTATGTTATGGCTATTTAGAAATTGCAGTAGTTCATTTTTGTGCCGGGAAACGCCGTTGGCGTTCCAAAAGCCTATTCTAAAAGAGTTCAATTAAATAGACTTTTGTTTTATTACAATAGAATAGAATAGAACTTTAAATGGATCATGATATTGGTAAGAGTATCTAGCGTGAATTCAATGCCACTGAGTGTTTGTGAAGGAAGAGTTTGATTTTGCTGCATGGATGGTTGAGTTGCTGGTTGGGCATTTTGGTGTAACTACGGGAAATCATTTAGGTTTGGTATAGATTGCTGGGGACGTAATGCTACGGGCTGGACGGTAGATATTCCAGGGTAACGGAGAGCGCTAGCAAAGGAGACGCCAGGAGTGGTTGTTGATGGCGTGAAGATGTTTGGTTAAGCGGAATGTTGAACATTGCACAGATTGCTGCGTCTCTGAAGCAGGCGACGGTGTGGTTTCCGCCACAGTTGCTACATTTCCTTGGATTAGAATCTTCGTTGTTTCCCAGGCATGCTTCTAAGCAATGCAAATCTCCACAGGTGAAACAGAGTGGTCGCAGTGTGCAATAAGTTTTTGAATGTCCCTACTCCTGGCAATTTTTGCACTGTACATGGCCGTTTCTTTTGTGCGGTTCCTCTACGGTGAAGAAGGTACTGCAGATTGTAAATAGGGTGTACTTCATTATTCTTAAGAGGTTTAGTTTCTGGCGCCAGTTCAATCTTAAAAAGCGGCTGCGGGATTCTATTCCTGTTTGCTATGTTTATTACGAATTTCACATCAAAGCCTTTTTCCCTAAGGCCTTCAGTTATTTTTTTCTATAGGGACTGTCGATTTAATACCTTTTAATACAACTTGTAACCCTTTTTTACTTTTTAGTTTTTAAGTGTAATAATTTATAAATTCGTTGTCAAGGTAACGAGTCACAGAACGGAAGTTTTTTCATTGTTAGTCTGCAGTTTTGTTTCTGATATATTTCCGCTCTTTAAAATGGTAATAAAGAAGTTATTTGGCCCAATTACTTGTTTAATTCTGTTGATAAGGTCTGAACAGTTGTGTTTCCTAATGTAGATAGGAGGTGGCTTTACCACTTTGATGACTTCTAGCGCTTGAGCCTGATCTTTGTCGACCTCGCCAAGTATTGCAAATCTGTTTTGGGATCTTCCTATGGTGGTGTTGTCTAAAGTTTTTAACACATTTGGTAAGTTTGGGCTTACTATTTTTTGTGGGCTGAGCTTTCTTTTGATTTGGACATACCGATCAATCCCGGTCTGTTCAAGCGTATTGTTCGTAACAGAGTCAGTAAAGGTGACTTTTACTTGCGGTGTTGAGATAGACCACTGAGTAGCCGCTGACGTTAAAGTTGTTGTCGTTGATGTTAGTGTAGTAAGGGAGGGGACCGCAGTAGTGAGCGCACAAACCGATGTGGTCGGTGGCGCTGCTTGAGCATTGGGTTGCTGGTGACAGTGAGCGCGCTCTTTCTGAGGCGGCCAATGACGTTGATTTTGTTGTTGCATCCGATGAATCAATTGAAATGGAAGCATTATTTCGCAATGAAGACAACCGTCGTTCGTCTAGTTGTTCTTGTTGCCGGTTGCACTTGTTAATGTTTTATTAACGTTCGACATTTCAATTAGTTCTAATTAGCTAATGTAATTTCCAGTTTTTCACAGGCACAAGGAAATATATCCCTTGCGATATGGGTTCTTTTGGAAACGGGAGTCAAGTCCCTTGGCAGAGGATTTGGGTGGGCTGAGAGTTTTTCCTTATACGACGCTTTTTGCTTTTCTATTTCATCTTTTACTGCGAGAATGCCAAGATCTCTGTGGATGTTTTGGCTTCGAATATAGCATGGTGCTCCATTGATAGTTCTCAGGATCTTTGGTTGAGCGCGCTGTGTGATGTCTATGTTGATTTTGCTCGCGTTCCCCCAAAGCCGGGAGCCATACCTCCAGATTGGCTTTAGAGTGGAGTTCTAGAGCAGCACCTTGTAGTCCACACATGGGCGATCGGGCGTTCATAATCCAGGTGAGGCTGGCTTTTAGTCTTTGGTGTAGTTTCTTGCATTCGATATGTCTACGCCATGATAGACTTCTTTCGAGCTGAACGCCAAGATACGATACTTCTTTGACTTGGGGGATCTGTGTGCTATTCAAGTATACTTACACTTTTGCTCGTTTATTTTGATACGCCAGTCGGATAGCCACTTCTCTACTACCGTGAGGTGCTTGGCGAGTTGGGATGTTGCATGGACTAGGCTTCTGGAGCGTCTGAGGATCGCAGTATCGTCGGCGAAGGCGGATGTTATTAGTCGGTCGCTCGTGGGAATATCCGCTGTGTCAAGAACGAATAGAGTCGGTCCAAATGCGCTTCCTTGTGGGACTCCAGCTTCGATTTTGTAGTTGTCGGATTTTTTGTGTTGCACCTCACTGTGTAGACTCTGTTGTAGGGATACGACTCAAGTAATTTATGAGTGTACCCGGGTAAATAAGTTTTGATTTTATTTATCAGACCATAGTGCCAGACGCGTTCCAATGCTTGCTCGATAGTTCCATGAACAATTTCTTATCGGGGAGACGGATTCAACCGGACGCCCGTCGCAGACGTCTCTTTCCAGAACGAGCTGTTCAATTTTCAGGTTGGTTTTGAACTTTTTTATTTGCCCATCCTTCCGTTGTGGTGTTGAGATCCTGACTGTTGTGACGAGTACCTCCTCCAGGGCGGCGGTAGAACAGTCGATGTCCGCTTATATATTAAGCTGGGGGGGGGGAGCTCAACTCGTTTTATTATAAAAAGAAACTTAAAGCCCAAACCCGTATATTGCGTACAGTTTATCAACGCATCCTATTGTCGCTCTGCTCGCATTTACTAGGTCGAGCACCTTTCACTTGTGCTCATTGCAATGCTTTTAGAGGTACCACGAGATTACCTTTATAGATTGTATCATAGCGTGGCCCCTATTGGTCTCTGCTGCTCCCAACGATCGTTGTCGAGAAAGCGTTTCTCCAGCTTCTGCCGTTGTCGGTGCGGGGAAAATTTCGTCTGTGCTTTCGGCTCTGCCGCTGAGTCGATCTAAATCTCTATTCTCTTATATCTGCCTATTCGCTGCGCACCTAATATAAATATGTATTTATATATGTACATATATCTCCATGAAGCTTATCCACGAAGTTAACTAAAGCACCGCCGCAGTCTCACATTTACATGTTTGCATTTTCCTGTACATTTACTGACTTAAATAATACAAAATGGTCATATCTCAAATTAGACGATAATATTTTAACATATGGCATGACAAGCAATATTATTATTCGATTTGTACAAATTTATTATCCTCCTATGGAAATCATGTTAATTAGTCGTCCGATACGGCCCGTTTCAAGTTATATAGAAGTGAGAATAGAACCGAATAAAAGACTATCTGCAAAGTTTCATTCAGAGAGCTTAAAAACTGAGGGATTAGTTTGCGTTTAATTGGACAGACGAACGGGCATGGTCAGATCAACTCGGCAGTTAATGCTGATCAAGAATATATATAATATTTAGGGTTTGAAATGACTCTTTCACTGCGTTTTAAACATTCTGAATATAACTTATTATTATAATTATTATATTATTTATTATCTCCAATGTTGGATCTCTGGTTCATCAGAAATAAAGCTTTATCCGAAATTAGTCCCGCCCCATATTTCTGCTATGTTGTAGGCCTAATACGTAAACACAGTTTTCAAGAGTCTCGGCTTTAGGGTAAAAACATAGTTTTTACGGTAAAAATTTCTCATCTGATGCCCCAACCTATAGCAAACACAAACATTATTATAGTTCAATCGTCACTTAATTTATATCTGTCTAAGATTTGTTTTTGTTTGACTTCGTATAAAATAAGTAAATTTTAAGCATCTAATAAAACGATTATATAATATTTTTAAATTCTAAGGTTTAGGGTTGGAAATAACTCAGATGATATTGGGAACAAAGGAATTGGATGGACCACTATTAATGAGGAAGTTGATGTTGTAACGCCTATGGTTTTGTTGCACCTACAAAGACTTGGTATTGAACACTTTCAATTACCTGATATGAAAGAGAGCATATCAATAGTACGTATGAAGAATTTACTTTAAACAAAATCTAACTTTAAGGAATTGCTTTCCCAGAAGCCCCTTTTCATCACGTATGAAGCTGGTCTATACCTAACTAATGGTATAGTATACAATCTATTCGGAATTGCTCGACATGGAAGTGCTTTTATGACATATCAAGGCAAATCATTCCTGTGCCGATTTTATTTAATAATAAATAAATTACAGGTGGGATATGTATACTGTACTGTAAAATTAAAAATCGTTATTCATTGTTCTAAATCAATTTCATCTCCTTAAAAAAAATTCATACCAACATTTTTTCAAATCCTCAAACCTTTCCCGTTACGGTATCAGCGTCTTCCTTGATTAAGCTTTTATCTCCTTAACTGACTCAAAGCACATTGTCCGTAGTTTAAGGAATAACCAGAAATCGCACAGAACCAAATCAGGAGAATACATTGGTCGAACAAAATTTCGCTGTTTTGGAACAAGCCGAGCAATGACGCGGCTCATAACCAAATTATCCGTTAAAAACAAAAGAACAAAGCATGTATTTCGGTTTATTGAGACAGTTGTACCAGTTGTAGACTTGGGTTATTGATATAATAGATGTTCCATAAGCCTTTTCCAACATTCGCAACGATTCAGCACACGAAATTTGGTTAAAAAAAAAACTAAAAATTCTTTGTTCAATTTTTTTTTACATTTAAAAATCGAATAATACACTCTTGGCTGTTTGGTAAACACAAGCGTAAATTACTGATACTTCCTGCTCATACCTTATACTGTCATTTGTATTTTATATTCCTTAATCCTTAATCTTTCTTTATTATAGTAATTAAGACTTATATTTAATACTAGTGGACCGTACCGGCTCCGCACGTGAGACAATACCAAACATACAAACCCTACAATAGTGGGCCCTAGGTCGTAGATGTGATATTACTATTTCCAAAGAACCACCAGCATCCACTTTACTGACCCTACTGACTTTCGTAATTATAGTTATTAAAAAAAATTCTGGTAATTCAAAAAATATTTGTAACGGCTTGGCTATACGTTGGGAACTAAGATGTTATATTAAACCAGTACCTTGAGGTAATATATATCGAACTAAAATAATTTGTAATTACATTTCGCTATTACCAAGGCAAAAAATTCTGGCAGCTGTTTTCAAGTTTGTCAGTGAAGACCTGAGAAAATGTTCTAGCCTGATCCAGCGCACTTTTTAAAAATTTTAAAAGGTTGTGGTCATTTTACTGCTCTGGCGGCTTTGTAGACGAAACATTTGTACGAAGAAATGGTAGGAAGGAAACAATTTTTCCTTCGGATGAAAGTCTTAACATATAGCATTTGCAGAGATAGATTTTGGATAACTTTTTTATTTTTTATATAACTGAAATATATAAGTGATTCGCACGGACAAAGAACGGAAGTGTCGTTTGAGGTCGATCAATTCAACGGCCAAGACTTCAGCTTGTAGTTTGATAACTGCAAATCTCGCACCAAGACGTTAAGCTCGTTTTGCTTTATTAGAATCTTCCGCAACATCAGTAAAATCACAGAATGAGTGGATTGGCTGAAAATAGCCAATACCGGAGGAATCTACCCAATTCCGTCACAGCACTGGCCCTTTTGGAAGACAAAAAGTGGTGCTTATAAAAACATGCAATGCGATCGCTGAGGAAGACCCATTGCCACCATAAGTGTTGTGTTCATGATGAATACTACATCTATACTGAATTACAGAGTTGCGATGGTCCGCACAGTTGGAAGGCTTTTTAGGCTGCTCACCTCGATTTTACACGAGATCTGCGTTGAGTTTTACCAGGTGTTTGCTCCTAGAAGATAAACGACTACAACCAGAAAAACTCTTTTAATTACCAAGATGCGATGGAAACTTTTCGTTTTCGAATTAGCAATGCACGAATAAAGATCTTTCAGAATAAGACGCGTTTACTGTCCGGGAAAAAATGAGTGCAATTTTATCGACCTGTGTTATTAATAAATCACATATTAAGTAAATAAATCCTATAAACATACACACATTAATTGTTTTCCGACTGAGATTTGAGAGCCCATGTGCCAGAACTCAAAGACCGTCCGATTAAAAACTGGTCTACTGAGGCAAATCAAATACATCCGTTGTCGGCTCAGCTTGGCTTTTACTAGAGGAAAAATGTGTTCCTGTTGTTGATACTCCTTGTTTGTTCGTTTCTTTGATTTATACGGTTGATCTTTTATTTGTTACCAATCGTGTTTTGCAGGCTAAGCTAACGCTTAATCTGGATATAGCGATCTATACCCTTCTGTATGGCCGGAACCGCTTCTTACTTATCAAATCTTACGGTTTTTGTTGGCGTTGCAGTTGGCGATGGAGCCGTTGACACCGATTTCGCAATATTGCTCATTGCTTTAGTTGTTGCTGTTACTTTTGCTTAGGTATTGGGCTTGTTGTTGGTGCGTTATACATAAAAGCCGGTGGTGGTAGGGTCTGGCATTGATAACTCCAAGATGTAGGAGTTGGAATGAGTAGGGCTGGTGATAGAAAGCTCGCTCTCGTATTTTCAACGGCTACTAGGGCCAGGTTGCTCTTTGTAGACGGTTTTCTACTTCGGTATCGCGTGTTGAGAAATAGGAATAACAACCGTTTCTTTGGCTTACGGAGATTCTACGCTCATTTGATTGACCGCCGCTCATCTATTTGAGCTTCTCGCGCGTTTCACTTATTAAATCGCACAATTAAAATATTTATTTATATATCGCCTTCGATTTACAAATATTAAAGACAGAACTTAACTCGGAGCTCTCGAAGAACACGTCCATCCCACGTCGAGCGTCAATGGTCACTGTTGTGAAATATCGCCTTCAAATAATAAAAAAAAAAACTAAAAAGGAAGCAGAATTTGGCACGCCTATGTTTGTATACCCATACAGATTACAATTGTATTAATTATAATCTATCGCTATCTAATATAATATGAATATTTACCATGTACCCAGTGGTTCCGTTTGCTTCAAAAGAGGCGAAAGGTAGTTCTGAGTCCGTTTACCATAGGGTTTGATAAAGGACTACCCATGTAGTAGGTGATTCGGTGTTTGTTTACCACAGGGTCAGTAAGAGAGGTACCC
Source organism: Drosophila punjabiensis (assembly GCA_008042585.1). Classification (NCBI taxonomy): domain Eukaryota; kingdom Metazoa; phylum Arthropoda; class Insecta; order Diptera; family Drosophilidae; genus Drosophila; species Drosophila punjabiensis. Next base: position 3,042 of record VNJR01002994.1, on the reverse strand, counting down.
ATGTAGTGGGTGGTCCGGTTTCTTATACTAGAGGGTTTAAAAAGGAAGTACCATATATCAAGTGGTTCGACGTTCGTTTACCATAGGGTCAGTCAATGGAGTACCCTGAAGTCGGTGGTTCGGTGTTTATATACTAAAGGGTGATAAGTGGTCGGCGTTCGTTTATCATACGGTCAGTAAGTGAGGTATGTTGGCTCATTTGAGTTTAATTTTGAATTTGTTTTGATGGTATGAAGTCTAGTGTAAGTTTAGTTTAGGGCGAAGGTGGGATCACAATAAAGCTCTCTATCGCTCGTTGCGAAGTCGCCCCGCCTTCGCCAACCGTCGTCAAGCTAGGCTTTAAGTTCTCTTGTGTGATACTGCTACTACTGCCACTATTAATTTTGATACTGCGTGATTTGATTTTCCATTTAAATAATTTTTCGTTGTCGTTCTCATCAGAAAATAATAAACTATTCGAACAGCAATTTAATAGTTTAATATTAATTTATTAATTAATTATTAATTACACGGGTCCCAAACAAATTTTATTACGGAAGAACTGGCTAACCGCTTACAGATCCGTAAAGAGGAGTCGTGTATAAACTTACTTGGTATTGGCGAGTCCAATTCTCAAGCTAAGAAAAAGGTACACACAGTGGTGAAGTCGCGAATAAATGGTAGTAAGTTCTCCTTTGATTTCTGGATCATGAAACCAATCTCCGGGTATCATCCTGACCAATCGGTGAACGTCAGTGATTTGAAGATCCCAAAGAACCTACCATTAGCAGACCCCTACTTCTACAAGTCCCAAAAAATTGATATGCTAATAGGAGCCGAATCATTTTTCGAATTGCTAGCTGTTGGTCAAATTAGACAAGGTCCTGACTATCCAACTCTGCAAAAGACCCTTCTTGGTTGGGTTGTCTCGGGCAGATACAAATCTGCAGTCCCGAAACAAGTTGTGAATAGTTTCAGTTGTAGTGAAGAACCCTTAGTAACCCTTGATAACACACTACAGAAGTTTTGGTCACTGGAGGAATGCCATCTCCAAAAAAAATTGTATCGCCTGAGCACAAGCTATGTGAAGACCATTACAGGAAGAAAACTCAGGCATTGCCGTCAGCTCGGTTTGAAGTAAGGCTGCCGTTTAAATCTGATCCGAATGGGTAAGGCAACTCCTTCGAGGTTGCAAAACGGAGGTTTTTGTCGCTTGACATGAAACATGAAAGCCATGTACTTGGAACTCATGGAAGAATACCTCGCCCTAGGTCACATGTCGCCTACAGACAATAAAATTCCTTCCACTCCACATTATGTCATCCCTCATCAATGTGTTTTAAGGCCCCAGAGTACGTCCACAAAACTTCGCGTCGTTTTCGATGCGTCCTGCAAGACGTCGTCTCAGTTGGCATTAAACGACATTCTGATGGTTGGACCGACCATTCAAGAGGAGTTGTACTCCACTCTACTCCGCTTCCGGCTGCATAGGTATGCCCTGACTGCCGATGTTAGGAAGATGTATCGCCAATTTATGGTTCATGAAGCGGATAGGCAGTTTCAACTCATGGTGTGGAGAAGAGACCCCTCTGAATCCTTGAGATTGTATAAGCTCAACACCGTAACATATGGTACTGGACGAGCCCCATTTCTGTCAATTCGGTGTTTAAAAAGGTTGAGTGAATATGCAAAATTTTCATTCCCTAGAGCTGCTGACGTAATTGGATCCGACTTTTACGTCGATGACCTATTAACTGGTGCTGCATGCGTAGAGGAGCTAAAGACGATTAAGTTTGAAGTGTCTCAGCAGGATTTGAATTGACAAAGTGGTTTTTAAACTCACCTGAGGTCACTGCATCTAAAAGCACAGTTAAGTCTATACCTATCTCGGATTCAGAGTCAACGAAGGCGTTAGGCATATCGTAGTTGCCTAGCGAAGATGCCTTTAGGTTCAAAATTAACACATCTGTCATGGGTCTCCGAGTGACAAAACGGAACATTCTATCGGTAACATCGAAGCTGTTTGACCCCCTCGGCTTATTAAGTCCCATCGTAATTAAAGGAAAGATCCTATTGCAGGAACTCTGGCTTAATAAGTTAGACTGGGATGAGTCGATTCCTATGCATTTGGAAACAGCATGGAATATGCTGAAAAGCACCCTGTCTCAACTGGAAGAGGGATATCTCTTCTCGGTTTGTGCATACCGACCCGATGTCACCGGTACAGATACATGCCTTTGCCGACGCATCCATGAGAGCTTATGGAGCTTGCGTCTATATTCCTAGGAAAACTTCCGAAGGTTTCACATTATCGTTGTTGACTTCCAAGTCGAAAGTAGCGCCGCTCAAGACCAAAACGCTCCCTAGGCTTGAGTTATGTGCCGCTCACCTTCGCGCAGATCTCTGCCATAGAATCAAACCCTTATTAATAATCCCTATCGAACGAATAGTATACTGGTCGGATTCTGAACTTACTCTTCATTGGATTAGATCTCATCCATCTGCGTTGTCGACTTTCGTTTCGAACAGGGTAGAGAAGATTCAAGAATGGTCAGGAGAAGCTACATGGCGGCATGTACCAACAAAGCAGAACCCAGCAGATATTGTCTCAAGAGGTTGTGACGTCGACGAAATTGGGCAGTCTATCTGGTTTACAGGACCACCGTTTCTGAAGGATGAAGAAGAGAACTGGCCCAAAAATCCGCACTTAGACCTGGATGAGGAAGTCTTGCGTCAGGAAACGAGGAAGACAGCGGTCGGACTGACCGCTACTGTGCAAACTTCAGGTTTGCTGGATGTCATCGAGGGATTTTCGTCACACCTCAAACTGCTTAGGGTGTTCGCTTATATGTCCCGCTTCATAAGAAAATGCAAAGACAAGAGTATAGTGTTCGAAAAAACTCTGTCTCCGACTGAATACATTGAAGCTTTTCAGAAAATCGTTGAAATAGTACAAAAACACGAGTATCATATAGAAATTGAAAAAATTCATAAAGGCGCCAAGGTCGGCCCAAGTCTTCAGCGTTTGAACCCTTTCATTCATGAAGATACGGGCACTTGGTG